>JAVJIF010009982.1:0-122216 GCA_038442645.1 Agave tequilana | reverse complement strand
TTCGATCACATTGGCCTTGGCTTCATAGGAGTTCTTACTGCTCCTTTTCTCAGACTTTCGGTTGTCCTCCTCAATTCGAAGCCTCACAATGAGATCTTCCAACTTCAGCTCCTTTCGCTTGTGCTTCAGGTAGTTCTTGAAATCTCTCCACGCAGGTGGGAGTTTCCCATGATGTAGCAACCTGAAAGGTTTCAGGTAGAATCATACCTTCGGCTTCTATCTCGTGTAAGATAAGTTGGAACTCTTGCACCTGACTGATCACAGTCTTGTTGTCCACCATCTTGTACTCCAGAAATCATCCTACGACGAACTTCTTGGTACCAGCATCTTCAGCCTTGTACTTCTTATCAAGACTGGCCCATAACTTCTTTGCCGTTGTGATAGGACTGTAGACATTGTAAAGAGAGTCATCCAATCCATTTAAAACATAGTTTCGGCAAAGAAAGTCACCTTGAGTCCATGCATCGACTGTAAGGACTGAGTCCCGATCAGTTCCGGGTTCTGGTGAATCTTCTTATAGGATTTGGCCAGATGCAGAGTGGTCAAGTAGAAGAGCATCTTCTATTGCCACCTCTTGAATTCTGTGCCATCAAATTTTTCTGGCTTCTCCGGCTTCGGGTTAGGAAGTGGAGTAGGCATCAAAGCTTGTAGCAGCATGTTTGGTGCCTTGCTTGAGCTATCTTGATTAGTCTCAGACATTTTCTGCAAGTTCAAGCAGAATAGAAGTAAGAAACTTCAATATAGTACTAATTGTCTTAAGATTGTTGGGATCAAGGATCAATCTAACAACTAATCAATATCACTGAAATATCACCGATTTAATTGGCCAGGTCGGTTAATATCAGGTGGGAGGTTTTCCGTTCAATAGAACGTTCCTTAATTAAAGAACCACCTTTCAATTACCTTCCTTGGTTAAACACCAATTAGACTGGTATAAGTCAGTCTCAATATACTGAATATCAGTATAACCCCTGTATAAAGAAATTAATTCACTTATGCAGTACTTGGAGTGAGGTACGCTTAAAGCGAATCTCCTTAAGCAATTACGTCCCCCGCACCGGTGCTAACGGGTTACTAGACGCTGGTCTCCCAAGATACAACACTCCTTCACGGTATTTGGATAGCACTACCAAATCACCGTACGGTCGAATCGTAGTTAACCAGTACCCTCACAGGATTATTGAAGCAGCGGGACTAAGACAAATTTCGGGAGAATATTTGCCTTTACTTTGGAGCCCACTGTAGAGAAAGAAGGAAGGTAGAAGAATAATCTTCTTTGGAAGTCCCAGATTCAGGCAGCAATTTTACTAAAGAATCTGTTAAATTCTCTGAGCCCTCTTTCAGAATGAATTTTGCAGAATCTCTTGAAAGTTGCTTTGAAAACTGAGTTGCAGAATCCCCACTTACTTTGAAAATCGAGTTACTGATTTCCCACTTCCCTTTATGGAAGTTACTTCAAGACTGAGAGAGGATCTCCTTCAGACTGAGTTCAGAGACTGAGTTCAAAAGGTAGATTTCTTGTTGGTGTGTCTTAATTGAGAGAATCAGAGCGCTATTTATATTGCTCCGGGAGGGGTACTTTGGTCCGAACCCAACCAACAGTTACAACGGTTAACAGTTCGTTTCAACCACAGCAACCGTCCAACCGCCCAACTGCGCGACGGTTTACAGACAGCCGTTGCGCTGGGCGGTTTGGATCCAGAGGCAGAGCGGGTATGATCCGCGTGACCCGGTTCAAAAAAAATCAGACCTGGTAGGGAACCCGGATCCGGACCCGGCGCCGGCGCCGGCAGGCCGCCGCCAGCGGCGGTGCGCGCATATATGGGCATGGTTTCCTCCCAATCGCGCGCGAAAACTCCAAGTACCCAAAGGGCACACCCTTTGTTTCCATTTTTCTCTATTTAAACACTTCAAACTTCTGTCCCATGGCCAATGTGGGACTAAATGCTTTTAGCTACTTTTAGTTCCATTTTGGCTTTGAATTAGGCAATCTTTAGACTTGAATATCTCATTTATTCGAAGTCGGAATTGAACATGTGAATATACCACGTTCATCCCCAATGGAAGGAGAACACACTCCAACCATTATCCAATTGATTGGATCAACGGATCTCGTCGTAATTCAATTCAAAGATTCACATATATTCTTCATATTCCCAATAAAGATTTTCAGTAATAAGAAAGTTGATTCACATCTCAAATGAGAGTATATGTTTAAAGTGTAAGTGTAAAATAATAAACACTGTACAGATAATAGATGGAGACATCATATCTTACGTGAAAAGTCAAATCGAAAAAAATCACGGGGAGGAGAGAAGGAAAATTCACTATAACACGCTAGTTTATAGGAATTACAAGCATGTATTGTATTTTTTTTGAGTTAGACTTCGACGGAAGACCCCTCAGAGCCCTTTTCTCGTTGGAGAAGAAAGTTTAATTGTATAGAACTCTTCCCCCTCAGACGGATGGGGCGCTGGCGAGATATGTATAAGAACACGATTTTCATGTGCGGTTTGTTGTAACGGTCACAATTATAGTTGAGATTGCATGCAAAAAATTTCGTCATTATTCATAATTGTCCATCTTAAACGCATCGGCATTAAACATCTTCAACGTGAGAAAGAAGATGTAATGTGATTGCAGGCGGAGATATCGACAGTTGTTACTGGAACTTTCGGGTGAGTTGAAGATGTTGGAGTACAGGTGACTAGGGAGGATGATGCTCCGGGGACAAAGGTTTGCTCCGGGATGGTTTCAGATGGTGGAGCTCTGGAGGTTGACTTAGGTTTCGTCTGGTGTTACTCTGAGAACCGTGAATACTCTCAAGAGGATCCGCTGTGATGGAAGTAGTTAATAGTTGTAAAAACTTAAAAGAGATACTCGTTTGCTTGGACATGTGTCAATATCTTACCAAGGATCAATCTGTGACAACTACAAATGTCTTCTAATAAGAATGAATTATTTTATTGGACATTTTTTCAAAAAAAAAACTCAGCTAATATATAAGTTTAAAAATCAATTTCTTCTCAAACTTATTCCAAAAATTAACCTTTGACATAATACATCAGCGACGTGGCGGTTCGCTTCACCAGTATGGCGCCTGAGCTGTCGGGGTCATTTTTTTGTCCATCCGAGGTCGGCAACCTCCGGGGATTTATTTTTCTCGAGGTTGTCAACTCTAGATAGAATTTACCTTTTTTTATTTTGAATATGTTCGGGGTTGGCAACCCTAACAAATCCTAAATATTTTTTTCTAGATTTGCTTTGCCTATAGTTGCCAATCCTTGACAAAAAAAAATTCAGTTTTTTTTTGTTTTACCTTTTCTATTTTTTTTCCCATCAATGTTTTACATTAGATTAATCTAAGGTTATTTGGTAAAGTGAAGGACTTAGAATCCTTAAATGCTAGTTTGAATATCGGCATGTTAAAAATTTTTTTTTTTGAATACAAGTAAAAAAAGTCGTTACTACCAGGGATTGAACCTGGGTCACCCGCGATATAGGCGAGAATAATAGTCACTTTTCTACAATGATCCAATGACAATAAATTTCTCTTAGTTCTATTTTTTTTGTTCGAACAAGGAAAAAGCTAAAAAAAAAGTTCAAATTTCTTTGTCTAGGGTTGGCATTTAAAAAATAATATTTTTGGTTTTATCCAGGATTTCCCCTCGTCAGTACGGTCACCACGCTTGGCAAACCATCTTGCCGCCGATGTATCGCCCACGTGGCATGTCGAGGTCGATTTTTTGAATAAGTTTTAGATATTCAGTTTTTGAAATATTAATTAAATAAGAATTTTCTGGAAAATACCTTTTTTATTTTTACTAGTCAAAAGAAAGAAAAGGGACGAGTCCAACACCACCACTTTTTCATTAATGCTTTGTAATTAAGACTTCGATTTTAGTGCCTCCTAAGTTCTAAGGTTGTGCTTGTTACGCAGAATGTGAAATTTCCCGATAACATTAAACTCTCAAGAGTATAATTCACAGGTATTAAATTCCTAAGAATATTGCATTACATGTTTGTGTAACTCCCCGATCTTAGGTATACATATCACAGTATCAGTCCTCGATGCGGCGTACAAAGTTAACTTGACATTTCTGGTAATCAAATTCAGCCGATTTCAGTTTCTAATATTATTTTTCAATATTTTATATTTTTCTAAATTTTCTGCAATTTTTCTAGATTATTTTGAAAAATCTCCAAATTCAACGTCGACCGATACCAACAATCGGCTCTAGGATTTAATTTATAAACATAGTTGAATTTTGAGAATTTGCTTCCAAATTATTCTTTAAGTCATTTTTTTTCTTTCCAGGCATTTTTTTAGAAATTTTTCTGAATTCCCAAACTCCGGTCAAATCGGTGTCGCTCAGTATCCATAATATATTCTATGATTTTTAACTTGCAAACCAAACAGAATTTCTTGAATCCGATTTAATGTTGTTCCTCCGAGTAATATTCTCTGTTTACATAATTGTTGGGAGTCATTCTGAACTAGTCAAATTTTGCCCCATTAAATAATATTAATTAATTAATTTTTTAAACAAAATTTTCATTTCTTCTTTCTTCTTTATTTTTTCTTCCTCCACAGGTCTCTTCCACTGACTTAACCCAACTGCTTTAATCCTCTCCCTCTCCCCCCCGAATAAACTCTCTCTATTTCTTTCCTTCTCTCTTAAATCTTCCCTCTATCTTTCTCACTGCTTTCTCTTCCTCGATCTCTCTATGTTCTATGGTGGGGGCCAGACCCACTGGCGGCCCTGCCATCGTCACCGCCGGCAGGACGATGTGCCACCTGGTGGCTGGCGCGCCATCGCGCCCCCAATCGGACCGGTCCCTTCTCTAGCCTCCTCTCTTCTTCTCCTCTCCTTTTTCTTCTTCGTCTCTTTCTTCTTCCAGTTCTTCTCCTCTTTCTCTCTCCCCTCTCTTGTTGTCGTCACGGCCTATGCCGTCGCCCCTAACCGTGCCAGGTCGTCACCGGTTGGCTGGGGCTCCGCGCACGCCAATGGCGGCCGCTGTTGGCCGCCGCTGCCACCCTCCACTGCTCCCTCAATCTCTCCATTCTCTCTCTCTCTCCCCCCTCTCTCCCCCCTCTTATTGGATCCAAAACCCAATTATCCAAACCCGTTAATATGACCCATTAACCCTCACCTAATAACCTATAACCACTAAGTCAATTGGGTTTGGGTTTTGGATCCAAACTCGCCCCGTTACCAACCCGTTTCAAAACTTAAGAAAGGTAAACTTTCATATAAACCCCTGACAAATTATTGCATTTACGAATTAGTCCTTTTTCTTGCATATTTAATCTATTTATGTTGATTTTATTATTCGGACTATATGTGGAGCATCCAGACTCCGAATTAGACGATTCTAAAACCATTTCAATCGTATGAAAACAAGCTACATCCTTGTACTACCTATATGAGTGTTTTATTTTATAAATTGTATTTTTATCTTGTTGAATGAAATTGGTTACTTTATTTAAATAAAGCAACATTACCAGTAAATCTCTGTTATTATTATTTAATAAATTATAATTATTGTTAATATATTGTAATTAGAATATACCTGACTGCTTTTTAAACTCGCTTAATAAAAAATATTCTTTTTCTTGATTTGTTATTTATAAATTTATATTGAGTAATTAAAAGATTTTGATAAAGGACAACCTAGATTTATGGTTAAATACGATAGCATAGGTAATTGTATGATATCGATCATGTTCATAGTAATAAAATTATTAAAATAAAATAATAATAATTAGACACAAGAACACGTCACCTTGATACTGGCACTCTTACATGGATATTCTAATACCTCATATCACTATTATTTTATATACTAGTACCAGTAGTACACGGACATTGTTATAGTCTGTACTTGTATCATCTAAAACATGAGATACTCCAGTACGCTGGGCATAATAATTCGTGTATACACTTATTACATTGGACACTGCCATTCCATATACTTGTATCATCGCTATACATATATATTATTACACTAAACGTCTATTATTTCATGTTCATGTACCCCTGATATACGGATACATTATCACATTGGATACCGTATGCAGATACTCTATACACTATTATTTCATGTTCTTACATCACTGTTACATATATTCACCAGTATACATGCGGTTGATTATTTCTATATTCCTGTTGCACGGATCACTGCTGCTATTAGATGGAGTATTGCTACATGGATATTCCTGTATTCCCGTTACATGATTCTCTGTCGTTACTGATATTGATACTCCTGTTCCTTGACATGAGTGTTGTTGATATGCGATGTGTGAAACTAAGTACCATATGGATCAAAGCCACGGGGTCACCTCTAGAATCCCATATCTCTTTATTCTCATTTCCCGTTATCTTGTTCCATGCTAGCAACAGAGTTCATGTCTATTATCGTATTACACGTACCATGCACTAACTTGTTCTTGATATACTATGTAGTTTTATAATAAATATAACATGGGGATGTGAGAGGCTTGAAGTTTGACTAGATCTTGTCTAATGGACGTCTGAATCCATTATTGTCCCATTGCAACGGACTTTGTCATAGCTCGATGAGCTCACGTTTCCCATTTTCTGTTACTTGTTATAACCTTAACTGGCCCTGGTCTCAGCAGCCAGGGGTTTGTTTAAGGCCGTAATCCCGGGTATGCACGAGGTACAACCACCCGATAAGAGCTCTTTGATGGGTTTCTAATTAATATAATAAATGGTATAAATAATAGTGATGATGGAAACACTTGTTATTTGGTCACTCTTTCGTTTATCTCATGGTACCTGTGCGCTATGTTCGGATGGGATCGGCCGGAGCGCCGGCTCCGGTATGAACTGTCAGTGGTATGTGACACTGGAAGAGATTGATTAGAATACTATGCGGTACTGATTGTTATTATTGTATAGCTAATATGACTTGCCTGATACATGTGTATTACTGTTCACTTGTACTTGTTACTATTCCTGATATTTTATTCACTATCATTTTACCTGTATAACTTGTTACACTTCCTGATACTTATTATACTTCATGTGGTGACACACTATTCTTGTACACATATTTTTTGCATTCCATGTATTGGTTTCATATTTATTCTATAGACATTGTTACTGCATAATCACATCAGTGTAGTATAGTTATTTTACATATTTCACATATACATATTAGTATCCATCACGTCATCACTATACTACCGTATTTTTTAGATTAAATAAGAAATATAAAGTAACTAAACTTGCTCATGTTATTTATGCACCCTGATGTAATAAGGAACACTTAATATTGTATCATATCACACATGTTGAGAATAATATATAAATGGTACAAACATAATTTCCCAAAATGACTTATTATTTTTGGTAGCATGGCCCGGACATATAAGCCGATAGTAATTATATAAAATTGGATACTATTGTAGTATTAACCCGATCATAACATACTAGGTATTATTGATGTTAAAACATGACACTTGTATATTATTCCCAATTGTTATTATCATTATAATGTATCAATGGTATTAAAATATGTATTATATATTATTATCGTGATTGTATTACTGTAATATATTACTAGTTTCTTCATTTTACTACTCACTAGGTCGCTTTCTGACAACTCTTGATTTACGTGCCCAGGTTAGAGTTTCGAAATATCATAATATCAGACATTTCACGGGATTCAAATAAAAGACTCGTCACCTATGCTATTCATAGGTATCTTTATTGTTCTGTCTTTATTTCCATATTTATCCTTATTCCATATCTGTTATGATCTCTGATTTCTTTTACAGGTATTCTTTTACTTATTTATGTTGAACTATTGTGTACCTTGTTTATTCCCTGTAGTAAGGCTTAACATACGTACATGAGGGTATTTTCGCCCTGGTAAGTACGTTGCCATTACGTCCCATATCCGCGGGATCGGGGCATTACATAGTGGTATCAGAGTCTCGGTTCACACCTGATGTGGGCAACCACTTGGGTCAGTGCTCGGGCTCTTACAACAGTACAAACAGATTCAGATTAAAACTCATCTGTATCAGAATTTGGGGATTCCAGTTTCGAGTACAAGAATACTCTTTCGTTGAAAGTCATTCTCAGACTCTTTTCTGTTCTCTAATTTTAGTTCTCAAGCAGAATATTCTAATTCTTTCTTTCTTTTTCTTCATCCTATTAATTCCAATCCTCTATCTTTGACTCACGACACTAATTCTCCACCCAAATTCATTATCGATGTCAGAGTGGCACAGTGGATTTATCGTAGGTAAAGACTCTATCTTTATCTAATTTTTTAATCTAACTGAAATCACCTAGAGGGGGGGGGGTGAATAGGTGAAGGCTATACTAAGAGACAAATAATACGGATTTAAAAAACTATTTAAACAATAAGCAACAATAAAAGACTTGCAAGAATTTAGACAAGAATAAAGCAAGTAAAGGAGAGATAGAGTTTAGAGAAAAGTGGACAATCGCAAACACGAAGATATTTTTCGAGGTTCGAGCCACGCTCTACGTCCCTGCCTTCAACACGATGAAGGATTTCCACTATTGGTGATCCCACCGGATCGTCAATACGAGGACACACTTGTCTTATCTCTCGCGGTGCCGCAACACCAACTTGGAGCACACTAGCTCGCTTGAGGCCGATGCCTCTACAACTTCTCACAATGAAGAACGGTGATCAAACACTTGATCACAAATAAAAATGCTCACTTGCACAACCCTACAACCAAGATGAGGAGATGATAATTTGGGATTGTGTAGTGCACAAAAACTAGAGAGAAGTAGAGGAAAGCTTCAAGCTAAAGAGTTTTGGAATTTTGGCTCAATGAAAATCTTTTGCTAAAGGCTAAACTTAAACTTGTAAATCTTAATTGCTTTGTAAAATTGTTATCTTTAGTTGTAGACACTCCCTCTATTTATAGGGGATGAAAACTGACTTACAAAGGTCAAAAGAGTCATTGGGGAGAAACCCAACAAAAATTGAGTCAGAAAAATATAGCTGTGGGAGTCTGTCAGAAAATCTGACTACTGTCGGTCGACCGCCAACGGTCGGATTTCCGACCGTTGAGAAGCCGGTCGACCGGGACGGTCGACCGAAGTCCCAACCAGAGAGCAAGTTTCTCTGTCGGTCGACCGGTCCGGTCGACCGGGGAAAAACAGAGAGCATTGACAATGCTCCCGGTCGACCGGTCGGCCGACCGATGTGCACACATGCACAGTGGTGCATGTCGGTCGACTGGGCCGGTCGACCGGACAAGGCCAAAACTGTTTTTCCCAAAGGCTTTTTGAAGATGGTAAATTTTGATAAAAATTCTTTGGATAGGAGAGTACAAAATAGAGTTTTAGGGCTTGTAATAATCAGGGTGTGATCCTATATCAACACCAAAAAGACTTGAACTATATTTTGACAAAAATCCTTTTTCTAAACAAAAAAACGATTTTTTCAAAAACTTATTTTTCCAAAATGATTTTTCCAAACTTTGTTTTTCCAAAACTATGTTAGAAATTTTTGTAATGAAAATTGGTTTGTAAGCATGAAGCAATATGAAAAGTGTGTGTGTGACAATCCCAAAGTAATCTACCTCTATCATCTAGGCTTTGACAAAATGAACTAAAAATCCTAACTAAAATACAAATCTTGTAATGTCTTCAATCTTGTTTGATCCTGGAGCGCGTCTATTGTGCTGGGCTCTGGGATCCAAATCTTTGCGGCTTCCAAAAGTGTGAGTCTTGTGTTGGAGCCGTCAAACAACCTATGATATTTAACCCGACACTCATTTAAACAAATTGTTAAAAGCATAACTATATATGGTTTGTTATCCTCAAAAAGTCGGGCTAATTGTCTTTGGGCCAACAATCTCCCCATTTTTGATGATGACAAAACATATAGAGTTATCACAAATATTTTGGGTGGAGTCTTCAAGTGAAGCTCCCCCTTAACACGTGCATATATAAAATGATCACAAAAGAGATACATATGCAAATCACAGGCATATAGGATATGAAACTGATACACATGCCAACCATCCATGCATACCAAAAATACAAAATTATAGGTGTATGCATACATGGTTTCCTCCATCCATCTAATAATTCCTCCATCCTCCAAAAATAAGTGAGTGAGGTAATAAAAGCATAAGACATAATAAACATAACCAATCACATCACATATGCCACAAATAAAAAGAGAAACATAACTGCCATAGAGGAACACATGTTCATACATAATACATGTCCACACATGTCACATGTCCAAATCAAAATACATGAAAGAAAGACTACAACCCAAAATAAAAACAAAAAGCAAAATAGCAAAATAGCAAAATAGCCCAGATAACTCCAAATAACTCTCCCCCTTTTTGACATCATCAAAAGGGGGTCACTCCTTCTCAGACTCTGAATCCTGTGTAGTAGCTGGCTGAGGTGGAGAAGCAGGAGCCCTGACTGGAAACGGAGGGCCTGTGGGAGAAAGAGGCCGAGCATGAGCAGATGGAACTGGAACTGACCACTCATGCTTTAGGTAGATGCCACCGAGATAGGACTCCAAGTAGCGGATGGAATCAAAAATGTAGCCCATGTCATTCTCCAAATTCTGGTAGTGCGCGGACATCTCCGCGGAAATCTGCTGACGATGGGCAGACATCTCAGCAGAGATCTGCTCCCGAATCTGAGTGGGTAAAGAAGCATAGGGATCGGGAGGAGCAGATGAGCCAGAAGAAGAGCCAGGCATAGGAACAGCAGGATGGAAAAGAGGCGGCTGAGGAGCAGGAGGGTGCTCCCTGGGACGCATCCTCTTGAGAAGGGTGCTGTTCAGATCAACAGACGGTTCTACAGATTATTCAGTGGAGAGATTGAAATTGAGTTGCTTTAGCAGATAAGCCATCCCAAAGGCAAATGCCGAGTGGGGACAAGGAGATGGTCCGAGGTCATAATGCTGATGATGAGCTTGGGGATGTTGACTCTAATGCCTCGCAGAAGGCAATAGATGAGCAGTGGAGCAGATCCCCTGGCGTGACTATACTCTCCCGATTTTGGCAAGAGGTTATAGAAAACTATTTTGGCTAAGACTTGAGCAATAAGAGTGTATCGTCTTACTTCCTCATTCCTAACCAAGCCAGGATTGTCATCACCGTGGAGCAACGTGAAAGCGGTGAGGGCAGACTCACCGTCCGGAAAAACAAAGTCATGAAGATCTAGGTTGTAATCGTCTTCACCCTCACAGGAGAGATGAAAATGATGAGCAAATTCTTGGAGAGAGATGTCTATGTCTTTCCCCATGACTCTAGATCTAATTTGATTGGATTCAAATGAGAAAATTGGAGTAGAAATAATGGATAAGTGAGGGGTAAACTGGCTCCCTAATTGAAAGAAAATTTTCAAGAGAATTAGCTCTTAAAATGGGGGCTAAATTAAGGTGTTCAAAGTCATTTATGACCACACTTCGCCCAGAGCTAACAGACCTAGTAAAAAGAATAATGTGGAGAAGACACAAAAAGGGATGAGTGTGAAGAGGATTGAGCAGCTTTACCTCTCTCAGAACGTGTCCTCTTCGACATGATGAAGTGATAAACAAGTTTTAGGGCTAGATCTAAGAAAAGGAAGTGAGAATAAATCAAGGGAAATTGCAAGATCTAGAAAGGAAATTTTTACCTTGAATTAGAAGGAGAACAACCGTAAAAACCTTAATAGAGTGAAGATCCAAGCCTGAAACTACAGATCTGAGAAATTTTAGGATTTTATGGAGGGATTGGAGTTTAGGAGAGTGGGAGAGGGATTAGAGGGTGTTAGGTTTTGGAAGAGAAGAAAAAAAAGGGGAGGAGGCGGTGGAATGAGAGAAAAAGAGTTGAGGGCTTTAAATAGATCGGGTTGAAAAACTAGATACCCGTCGCCCAGTCGACCGGGTCGGTCGACCGGCGAAACAGAGACCAAGTCTCTTTCAGTCGGCCGACCGCCCGGTCGACCGGCTACGGGTAAAAAAAATAAAATTATTATATCAGGCCATAACGGTCGGCCGCTCCGGTCGACCATGCCTATGCCAGGCCAGATCGGTCGACCGGGCTGGTCGACCAGTCTTGCCCAAAAACACAGAGCAATCCAGTTTTAAAAAAATTTTTGTTTTTGTTTTCTTTAATTTAAATAACCATTTACAGTAAACATGTATATCTTTCAAAAAGATGTTAAAAATACTTTAAATCATTCTTAGCATGAAAAATAACAAAAATATATTTATTTTTATTTGTTATCAAATATTATTCTTATTTATTAATGAAACAATTAAATAAGAGATGTTGAAGCCGAATACCCTATTAAGGGTTCTGAACTTCTCCTCGTCATTCCTCTAGATAAGAGTTGAGGCGCGCAATTGCCATCTCTATTTATTTGCTCAAAAAAAAATTGTTTTAGATAAATCTTTATTTTGACAAAATTCATATAAACAAGATCTAGACATGTGGACAAAAATCATATGGCATAGAAACATGAGAAAACATGGCATAGATACAAACAAAATAGAAATGCAAGTGTACATATATCACAATAACACAAAAGTAAACTAGCATATCCTATATATGAAAAATAAAATCTTTATATGGAGAGATTACCAAACCAAGGCATTCTCCAAAAATGGGTGCCTCTAAGATAGTAATGCAAGCGACGATATGTTCGTTGAGCGTTGATGCATCCACCACCCGGGCACCATCTCCCCCTAAGTCTTGGAGGATGATGACCCACCTGCACCAATTATTTTTGATATGTCTTTTGGTACCCAAATCTTTTTGGGTCCTATAGGGTTAGTATCTTGTCGAACCCAAATATTTTTATTTAATATGTTTAGCTTAGCATAACAAAATTTTTCTAAATGGCCTTTGCGGCCACAATGAGTACATGTATAAATTCTACCACTACCATACATAAATGCATGATTGTGTGTGTGTGCATGTTTGTGTGATTTTGAAGCATGAGAATGATGAGAGTGTTTCCCTTGGGATAATCCTTTGGGAAATCTAGATGCAAGTTTAGATATATCAAAAGCATACTTCTTTAAGGTTGAGTCCAAAACTTCAACACGTTTTTGGATCTCTAAAAATTCATTTTTGTTGCAAGTTGAAATAGGACTTTTTCCTTTACAAGCTATTTTATAATTTTCAAAATCCTTTTCATCTTTTCAAAAGAATTTGTTAAAAAAATTTTTTCTTGTAAAACATGTTCAAATTTATTTTTCAAAGAATCATTTTCCTTTTTCAATTTCTTATTTTGAGCTTGTGAAATTTCATATCTACTTTGTAGCTCTTTAAAAAAATGTGCAAGCTCATCCATGGTTAAATCATCATCATCTATAGAGTTTTCTAGATATACCTTAGTAGCATCCTCACCTTGTGCCATGAAGCACATGTGCGCGGCGTCGATCTCCTCTTCAGATTCTGACTCCGTGTCATCCCATGTGGCCACCGTCGCCTTCTTCTTCTTTGGCCCGTTCTTGGAGGTAGTAGCTTGTAGAGAGGGGCACTCGGCTATAAGGTGTCCCGTCTTCTTGCAATGATAACAAGGACCCGGTTCCTCTCTTTTCCTTTTGAATCTTCCTTGAGGTTTCCCTCTTCGGAAGTTACTTTGTCTACCCTTTTTGTAGAACATTTTGCCCACCTTCCTTTTGAGCATGGCAAAGTCTTCATCGTAGTCCTCCGATGAATCCTCCTCATTATGGGTGGATGGAATGGCCTTGAAAGTAAGGGCTTTCTTCTTTGGTGCCTCCCTTTCTTCTCTAACCTTCATCTCCATCTCATGGGTTTGAGATTGCCGATGAAGCCGGAGAAGTCCATCTCCTCCCTATCATTTGTTCCTTGAGGGTGGTTGCCTTGACTTCCTAAGATTTGGGAAGAGCTCTAATGACCTTCCGGATCTTTTGGTCATTATCAATGGTGTCACCTAAAGAAGATAGAGCATTAGTGATTTTGGTGAAACGGGTGAGCATATCATCAATGCATTCATGTTCAAGCATATAAAAATTCTCATATTGAGAACGAAGCAAGTCAATTTTGGATCTCTTGACTTGAGACGTTCCCTCATGAGTCACAATAAGAACATTCCAAACTTCAAATGCAGATTTACGTTAATGATGCATGAAAGATCATCTTCATTTAAAGCTTGTGTGAGTGCATATTGGGCTCTAGCATTGGCCTCATAGTCCTTAGTGGTATCTTCGGACCATGATCTCTCATCGGTGAGAGGTTCAATAAATTCTTTGGTAATGGCCCTAGCAACTCTAACTCCTAGGGATTTAAGGAAAAGGTTCATCTTGACCTTCCAAATGGGGAAGTTCAAGCCATCAAATTTAGGTAGGGACTTGATGCTAGAAAAGTCAACAAATGCCATGAATACAAATATAATGCACAACAAATAAAAATGCAACAATTAGATATAGCCAAAAGTGAGGATCTCCCTAAGGTGGTTAAACCAAATGTTAGGGTTAGGCTCTGATACCAATTGAAATCACCTAGAGGGGGGTGAATAGGTGAAGGCTATACTAAGAGACAAATAATGCGGATTTAAAAAACTATTTAAACAATAAGCAACAATAAAAGACTTGCAAGAATTTAGACAAGAATAAAGCAAGTAAAGGAGAGATAGAGTTTAGAGAAAAGTGGACAATCGCAAACACGAAGATATTTTCCGAGGTTCGAGCCACGCTCTACGTCCCCGCCTTCAACACAATGAAGGATTTCCATTATTGGTGATCCCACCGGATCGTCAATACAAGGACACACTTGTCCTATCTCTCGCGGTGCCACAACACCAACTTGGAGCACACTAGCTCGCTTGAGGCCGATGCCTCTACAACTTCTCACAATGAAGAACGGTGATCAAACACTTGATCACAAATAAAAATGCTCACTTGCACAACCCTACAACCAAGATGAGGAGATGATAATTTGGGATTGTGTAGTGCACAAAAACTAGAGAGAAGTAGAGGAAAGCTTCAAGCTAAAGAGTTTTGGAATTTTGGCTCATTGAAAATCTTTTGCTAAAGGCTAAACTTAAACTTGTAAATCTTAATTGCTTTGTAAAATTGTTATCTTTAGTTGTAGAACACTCCCTCTATTTATAGGGGATGAAAACTGACTTACAAAGGTCAAAAGAGTTATTGGGGAGAAACCCAACAAAAATTGAGTCAAAAAAATATAGCTGTTGGGAGTCTGTCAGAAAATCTGACTGCTGTCGGTCGACCGCCAACGGTCGGATTTTCGACCGTTGAGAAGTCGGTCGACCAGGACGGTCGACCGAAGTCCCAACCAGAGAGCAAGTTTCTCTGTCGGTCGACCGGTCCAGTTGACCAGGGAAAGACAGAGAGCACTGACAATGCTCCCGGTCGACCGGTCGGTCGACCGATGTGCACACATGCACAGTGGTGCATGTCGGTCGACTGGGCCGGTCGACCGGACAAGGCCAAAACTGTTTTTCCCAAAGGCTTTTTGAAGATGGTAAATTTTGATAAAAATTCTTTGGATAGGAGAGTACAAAATAGAGTTTTAGGACTTGTAATAATCAGGGTGTGATCCTATATCAACACCAAAAGGACTTGAACTATATTTTGACAAAAATCCTTTTTCTAAACAAAAAACGGTTTTTCCAAAAACTTGTTTTTCCAAAATGATTTTTCCAAACTTTGTTTTTCCAAAACTATATTAGAAATTTTTGTAATGAAATTGGTTTGCAAGCATGAAGCAATATGAAAAGTGTGTGTGTGACAATCCCAAAGTAATCTACCTCTATCATCTAGGTTTTGACAAAATGAACTAAAAATCCTAACTAAAGTACAAATCTTGTAATGTCTTCAATCTTGTTTGATCCTGGAGCGCGTCTATTGTGCTAGGCTCTGGGATCCAAATCTTTGCGGCTTCTAAAAGTGTGAGTCTTGTGTTGGAGCCGTCAAACAACCTATGATATTTAACCTGAAACTCATTTAAACAAAATTGTTAAAAGCATAACTATATATGGTTTGTTATCATCAAAACGTCGGGCTAATGGCCTTTGGGCCAACACTAACTCTGTTTATTTTTTTCACATTGTTTTGAGGAATATATTGAGAAGATGGCTGCAGATAGTACATCTATGGTGAAGACCATGAATCCACATCCATTGAAGATCGATGTGGAAAAGTTTGATGGCAAGAACAACTTTGGAATGTGGAGATGTGCATTATGTATGCATTGACGACATCAAATCTCGAAGACACTCTACAGTTGGAGAAAAAGCGCGAGACAACTTCTGAAGAGAATTGGGACAAGATGAATCGAACAGCGTGTGGTTTGATTAGGTCTTATTTGACACAAGACATAAAGTATCATGTGTTATATAAAATATCTGCAAGGTAGTTGTGGGAGATCCTAGAGAAGAAATATTTGACAAAAAACATTGAGTCGCGTCTGCAATTGAAAAGGAGGCTTTTTCGCTTCCAGATGAAGAGGACTCTCCATTAATGAACACATGAACAACTACATAAAGCTTCTTACAAACCTAATTAATATGGATGTCAAGATCGATAAAGAGGATAAGATAGTGATTCTATTGAATTCTCTTCCTGATGAAGAGTATGAGACCTTTTATCCTAACCTTGATCAATGATAGACAAATACTTAACTACAGTGAGGTGTCAGCTGCTCGCATAAACTATGAAGTAAGGAGGAAGGACAAGCTGTCTTCTTCTGGGAGTACATCAACAGAGCCGTTGGCGGTAAGAGGCAGAGGTTCCAATTGGAAGGGCAAAGGTGGACGTGAGAAATCGGAGCCCAGACTAGGGTTCAGATATCTTAAGAAGAACCAGTGTGCCTTCTGTAAAGAGATACGGCGCTGGAAGGTTGATTGTCCAAGGATCAAGGATAATAGTAAGAAGAAGGAGTCAAAGAACGAGGCAAATCTCGCACAGGTGGTTAGTACTCACGCCAGTACGTCACAGGCAGATGATCGAACTCAGACTCATCGGTATTCTCTTTGACTGATCGGTATTCTCTTTCTGTGTTACTATTTCTATTATTGATTACTTAGGAGATTCTCAGTGGATAATAGATACTGGAGCTACCTATCATGTATGCCCTAACAGGGATTAGTTTTCTAACTTTAAGAAATTAGATGGATGTTCTGTTATCATGGTGATGATCGTCATGTAACATGGAAGGAATAGGTACAGTCTAGATCAGGATGTTTGATAGGATGGTACGAGAATTGAAGGAAGCGAGATATGTACTTCAAGTGAAAAAGAATCTTATCTCTGTTGGTACCTTTAAAGCATTGGGTCATGCAATATTTGTTAGAGATGGTGTTCTTAAGATAACTAAAGGCTCAATGGTGATGAAAAACGTCCGACACAATAACCTATACTACTTGATGGGTAGCACGGTTACCGGGCTGGTGGGGACTTCTATTTCTTCAGAAGGTGATTGCATACAAGTATGACATATGAGGCCTGGATATACAGGCAACAAAGAAGGGATCATTGGAAGGTGCATCTACCTGCAATATGATATTGGGTGGACACGGCGTTCTGGATAAGAAGATGAAGGTGAAATTTGGCACCTCTGCGCACCGCTCAGAAGGTCTTTTTGATAAGACTCACGTAAATATTTGACGATCTGATAAGACTGCATCGTTTGTAGGTCATTCGTACTTTATCTCTTTTATTGATAATCTATCTAGGCATTGTTAGATATATCCCATGAGATAAAGATTTGAAGCCCTAGGTATGTTGGTGAAGTGGAAGGATATGATGGAGAAACTTGTAGGTCACCTAGAGGGGGTGAATAGGTGACAAGCTAATCAAATGCAAAAATAATGTGGAATTAAAAACTATTTATGCAAACTAAAACTATTAAACTAGCACACAAGGTATAATACAAGAGTGTAGTCGAATTCCTGGTGAAGGGCTCTGAACTATCTCCTCAAGATTCCTCTAGTTTAAGAGTTGAGGTGCCAATATGGCTCTCTTGGTTGAATACAAATGTGAGCAAACAATCCCAAGCATATAACATTAGAGCACAAAATATATTAAGCATATAAAGAGATAAACAATATAAACATGCAAGATATATAAACACAAGTGAGAGAGAGAGCAATCGCAAATACGAGAGAATTATTTTGAGGTTCGAGCACCCTTGCTTTACGTCCCCGCCTTCAACACTATGAAGGATTTTCACTAAAAATGATCCTGCAAGATCACTCAGTGCCGCAACACCTACAATGAGTTCACACTAGAACTCTTGGACTCACTAGTCCCTCTCCTTGTTCCTGCAAGAAAAACACACGCAAGCACACTAGCTTGCCGAGGCCGCACCTCTTACAACTCCTCCAACCACACGTCAGAACACTTGGTGATCACTTCACTCGATCACCATAAAACTCTCTTCAATACAAAGATGAAACTTGTGATCACTTCTCTTGATCACAAAAACAACTCTCACAACAAAGCTTCTATAGGATAGATATGGCAATGGAAAGCTCAAATTTGTGTGAGAAAAACTAGAATAGATTTGTGATAAAAACTCAAGAAATTATTTTTAAAAAAACTCTTGACAACTCTCCTTTTGATATGAAAGTATTAGCCCTAAAACAGGTGGAGAAAACCCCTAATAGAGATGGAAAAAACTGGCTTTGAAACTCTCCAAAAATCTTATCTAAAACAACCCAAAACAACCCCCTTATATAGGCCTAAAAAATATAGTTGTTGGGACAAATCAGTAGCCAGGATGACCTGTCAGTCGACCAGCCGGTCGACCGGCCAACGGTCATATTTTTGACCGTTGAGCCTCCGGTCAACCGGGCCAAGCCTGTCGGCCGACCGCCCGGTCCACCGACAATACCTGACAGTGGGTACATTTCAGTCCGTCGACCGCGCAGTCGACCGGCTTACTTGGCTGGTCCTGTGCACGTCTGCGTGCACATCGGTCGACCGGTTCGGTGGACTGACCCCTAGTTCGGTCGACCGCAAGTGGGATCTGGCTGGATTTTGGGACTTAAAACCTTGTCTTTTAAACTCAAATAAATCCCATAAAATCTACAAAAATAAGTTCATTAAAATACTTTGAAGTACACATATGTGTGATAAAAAATCAACACATATTGCAAACTTTTTGAACCATTTTTGTAATAGAGAAATTTAGCTTTAAACAAAAATCTGTATTTTTCAAAATTAATCTTCAATTTGAGAAACGATTTTTTCAAAACTTCTCCAAATACAAAAACAAGATATTTTAAACACTTTTGAAGTTTAGTGTGTATGGATATGATCCAATACACATATAAGATGAAATATCTATGTTTTTGATAATAAACTCTAAAATAAGTTTTGATGAATACAAAACTCAAACATATGATATAGAATCATCAAATAAGTTTTTCGAAACATTTGATGCAACAATATGTATGGATGAAATTCAAAACACATATAGACCATATAAACTTATTTTGATGAACTCTAATTATAAAATATAAGGATGTATACTTTAAAGCTCAAAACAAAAACAGTATTTTCTAAAACTGAAACTATTTTATAAAAATACATATGAAATTTTGTGTGTGTATATGAGCTTGAGCAATCCACAACTAATCTATCCTTTACATTTTGTCTAATAAATCTTAACACTTACAAACATGACACAAGTCTTCTTAAAAATCTTCTCTTGAAAATCTTTTGGTTCAAATCTTGATCCAATGAGCTAGACTCCTCTTGAGTACTTGATGTGATCTTGACGCGCGAGCTCTTGAATCAACATGTGCTAGCTTTAAAACTTAACTTCAAATCTTTTGTTAAAGCTAAACACCTACTAAGATCTTGATTAAATATCTGAAACTAAATAAGCACAAGATCATTAGTACTATAACTATATGAGTTAATCATCATCAAAACTAAAGTGATAGGCCTTAGGCCAACAATCTCCCCCTTTTTGATGATGACAAAACTCATGGAGTTATATATGCATGAATTAAAGTTAAGCTTCATGGAAGCTCCCCCTTAACTCATGCATAGTAATAAACAATAATGATATTCAATAGAGGCTCTTAAATTAAACAAACATATATGCATAAACAGAGATATAAACATGCATATAAAACTCACCAAATTCTTCTTCCCCTTTTGTCAATTCATCAAAAAAGCGGTGAGGATAATCAAACAAGAAAGATGTATATGCGATATACATTCATGAAGAGGAGAGACGTAAGTTAGCTCTCCCTGTATACAAGTATTACATGAAGAAGGGATGACAAGACCCTAACCCCCATAAAGCGTAATATATAATGTATAAGCGGAGATCTTAAGCTCTTCCTATACACGTGTACCACATAAAGAAGAGATGTCAGGCTCCTCAATGTGAGATACACTCAATATGAATCTATATATAGAGGAGATGATAAGCTCCCCTTGCATATAAACAATACATATCAAAACATTTTGAAACCACTTTTAAAAATAAATTTTGAATTTTTAGAAGTTAACAAAATAAATTTTGATACCAATAAAATCAAATTGTAGTTGACAAAACTAAAATTGGTACCACTTGTAGATACCACTTGTAAATAAACAAAATTTTGAGATACCAAAAGAAAATAATGCATAAGCTTATTAAGAGACCAATTAATATTTAAAATTAAGTCAAGCTTAGCATAAACATAATTTGTACTTAAGAATGTAAAGATATTATAAAACAAGCACAATCAAATCATATATATGTATGAAAATGGAAATACCAATTGAAATTGATATTAATTGAAATTTAAAGCATACATATATAAGAAACAAATATGAGTATACAAATATAAGATTATATGAATATCATGTGTATACTCATTACTACCACCCTTTCATGCATAAGTTTAAAAGATATTCAATTTTGAGCATACAAGGTATGGTCGTCCAACCAACCGCCCTTAAAGGGTAAAAGTTTTCAAAAATAAGATTTGAAAATAATTATGGATTGAAAACACTACCAAATGAAGAATAAATAATTAGTTTACAGTAATTTTTGAAAAACTAGTTAAAGATTCTTCAAACATGAAAATAAATCATTTATCCCATGAAGCATGCTAAATACACACTCAAAATCTATAAAGCTCATAAATGCTTATGAAAATAAAGTTATGAGTAAACAAATGAAAAATGAGTGCATAAGAATCATGTGAATAGCATATTCATGAAAATAGGCAATAAATCTCAAAACATCATAAAAATTTATTTTTCATTAAAATTAAACAAACTACAAGTTATATGTATGTTTTATCGAAACTAAAAATATACATACATATCCCAAATATAAACGCGTCCATAATAGAATTTTGTATGAAGGCAAGTGACTCAAGGGTATACATGTATATTTATTAATTTGAGACAAAAATAACATATACATGAAGCAAAACATGTACAAAAATGAGAAAACAAGTATAAATAAAAGAATCATCAAAACTAGGTTATACGTATGCATGTAATGAGTACAAATGAGTAATGAAGTACAAACATATAACAATCAAGTGTAGCTCACTACTTGTACAAGTATAAACACAAATTTTAACGAAAACTACATCTAAACAAGTAATCACCACTTGAAGTACAAAACATGATTATTTAATATAATGAGCATTGAAACCAAAACGTGCTAAAATTATCAAATGTAAAAGCATGTAAACTAAAATAAGAATTTAGAGATAGTTACCAAATCATAAGAACTATTCTCTAAGTTTTCAAACCATAGTGGTCCTCCCACAAAACATCCTTGAAGGTGATGCATCTAATATAGTGTACATCAAGCTCATGCATCCACCATCAAGGCATCATACCTCTCACGTCATGTGAGAGCTCACACCTACATCAAACACAAGAGGTGGAGATTTTGATACCCATTTCCTTTTAGGTCCATCGGGGTTAACATCATAAGGAACCCAAATATTTTTATTTGCAAAATTTATAGAATTTAATCTATCAAAGCAAAATCTTGCAAGACAGCCTTTGCGGCCACATTGTGTACATGTGTACACTCTAACATACATATGATTGTGATGTGTATGAGAATGGTGTGTATGTGATTCATGTCGTGTAGGGTGTGCATGTAAGTGTGGAACTTATTTCTTGCGAAACATAGATTCCAATTTATTATGTTTAAATGCACATAGGCTCAAAGTGAAGCCCAAACAATCAATGTTCTTCTTCACAATGCAAATATCATTATTAATTTTGAAAGAAGAGACATGAGCATGAGAATCAACAATTTTTTTCTTTTTAGAAATGTTTTCATTTTCTTTTAAAATAATTTTCCTTTTCAAAGAGTTATTTTCTTTCAAAACAATCTCTTTTTCTTTTCCACCAAAATAATTTTATTTTTCAAAGAACTATTTCCTTCACAAATATTATTTAATTTTGAAGACAAGGAAATATTCTCCTTTTTCAAAAATTCATTTTCTTTTAAAAGAATCTTTTTCTTTCTTCAACAATTCATATTTTTCAAGAAGTTTTTGACAAAAGATGCAAGCTCATCATATGGCATGTCAATATCTTATTCTACCTCGAATGCAGAATCTACCTCAAAGGGGTCATCATCTTAGACCATGTATCATATATTGAAAGCATCATTTTCATCATCTGAGTCACTCCCCATATAGTATTACTTTTGTTCACCAAGGGAGATAAGTGTGCTCCATACTACAAAAGCCGAATTAAAGTTAGAAACCCTAGATAAATATTCATCATTTAGGGTTAATTTTAAGGCAAGGATGGCTTTTATTTTAGCCTCAAGATGTTTGCTATTTAAACAATATGAATTTTTAATGGTGGCAAGATAAACATGAATCCCTAGGACTTTGAGGTACATTGACATCTTAACTTTCCAAATTTGGATGTTGATCGGAGCGGAACCAGCACTCAAAATGTGTATTTATGAAATCAATGTAAATGCGTATGTGCTAATGTTCCCTCGATACTTCCGTTATAGCATTGGCTTAACGGGTCGAATTCACAAGGACGGGAGGTGATAGAAGCATTAACAGTCTTTATTCATGTCGGTTGTTAACAATTCTTCTTTGTTAAAAGAATGAGAAAAAGAAAATAAAAGAAAAGAAATCTAAAAGTCATAGGTAAAGAAGGCGATGAAATGGTGAAGAAAACAAATGAGAAAATAAAAACAATGGTGAAGAAGATGAAAACAAGAATGAACTAAGAAGTTGGTAAAACAATGAAGAAAATGATAAAAGAGTTTGAAATTAATTTTTAAAAGAAGATAAAAGAAAACTCATGGCTACTAACTACCAATTACTCCACTAACCATGCTAACCTCTTAGTGATAGTTGCCTCACATGGATCCTTGGCCATCACTAATCCTTGGCTTCAAGAGACGATACAAAGTATGACTCATAAGATTGTTCTTCAACATTCAAACAACACATCCATACCACAACAAGTTGCAAATTACTATTAAATCATCAAACCGGTTAGAGGGGAGCATGAAATAAAGAAGACATTGCAAGTTAGCAAGTTAGTGGGTTAGATGTTAGAATGTTAGAATGTTAGAACTATCATCATTAGCCTCAATGGCTCTTGCAAGAGTAAGGCCTTGTAGAGGCTACTAGATTCATGTGGATTATCAAGTAAGGGGTTAGATAGTTAGTGGTTAGTAGTTAGATTGCCATGAGAAGAAGAAATTAGCCAAGCATCATGTAGAAGATGGAGAAGATTATAATGGAGAAGAAAGGAGACACCTTTACATAGATTGTCACCATCTATTACATCAATCTCTCTCCTTCTCTCTCTGAATCTCTCTGCCCTAATACATGATCTAAAAGAAAAAAATACAAAAGAAGGAAGAAGAACACCTACGCTACACTACACTAAAAGATAAAAAACCTAGCCTAATTTCAATCTGCTTGCGTTCCGGGCCTCTGCAGAGGTATTTATAGGCAAAGGAGGCTTCTAGAAGACGAGACGAGGCGACGCGTCAAAATCGACGCGTGGACCAACCACATCGCCGTGGAACCGCAGCCATAGCCACGTTTCTATGGAAATACCAGGGACCTAGGTATTTTCCATTGATTTTGCAAAGGGAAAAACTTACAAAAAGGGTTTGAGGAGCTAAATTACAAGTAGCACAAAAGATTACAAGTAGATCTCCTCTGAGATTCTGGAGAAGTGGGCCGATAGGAGTCTGGTCAGCACGCGACCACTTTGTCCCTTTGACGATGCGATCGATAAGATTCCCTTCTCGCCTGGTTTGGGGAATCGGAGAACAGAGGGTTGGTAGAACCTTCTCGTTACTTCTCAAACTGCCTTCACTTGGGAATTCCTTCTCGCCTGGTTCCAGAAATTCCTTGAGAGGAAGGAAGGTATTAGGATATTAGCATCCTGATTAGAGAAATAGTTCTATGAATTCTCTGAATTCTTAGAAGCTAGAGAATAGATCTATGTTTAGCCGCCTCTCTCTGTGCGTCTCTTTGCCTGTGCGCCCTCTTGCGTCTTGTACCCTTGGTGGGCTATTTATAAGGAGAGCAGGGGTATAATTATCCACTGAAAATCTGAAAACAAATTGAGCCAAATCTGGAAAGTAGCCTTGCTGCGAGGCTAGAATCAGCTTCTGCAAAACTAGGAATAGCAGGTAGGTCGGTCTCCTGATCTGTTTTGATTCTTTTCATATAATTGGAAGATCTCCCCTGATCCTCTTACTCGTTTTAGGAGAGTCAAGAGATTATGACAAACAACTGCCAAATTTGATCTCAGATTTGATCTCGATTAGATTTGATCTTGATCCTGAATTGATTTGATCTCATCTGGAGATTTAATTGGTCAAAGGTTGACCATGAAAGACCCGCAGTGGAGCTACCGTGTCGAGCTCATAGCGGAGCCGGAAGAGCATCTGGCGAAGTTAGAAGAAAGCTCTTCAGCGGAGCTGGATAATCATCTGTGGCGAAGCTACCGACCATCTGCGCGGTTGCGTGTGGCTTCGAGCGAAGTTAACTCTCTACGGAGTTAACTTGAGCACCTCAGGCGAAGCTGTAAGTTAGCTTCCTGATGGGGCTTTGAACGACTCCAAGGCGAAGTTGGGCGATCTTAGCCTCTCAGGCGAGGCTATCTCTTTGGGCTCATGTGATGCTAAGTGTTGAGCTAACCTAGCATCTTAGACCTGCTGGGGTCTGTTCAAAGACAATCTGGGCTCACTGTCTGCTTCACTAGATCAGTAGAGTCTAAGTCACTGATTTGTCCCTCGGAGATGGGTTTAGGACTGGCCGCCAGCTTGTCTGTCACTCGTCTTTTGTAATATCAACAAGTTTAGACATTGTTCAGGCCAGTCAAGAATCTTGTCTTTTTTAAAGTGTCAACAAGACCTCTTCAAAGTTTTCGAAAGTCTGCAATGGAATTGTTCAGACTTTGAAATACTTTGAATTGCTTTGATCGGTGGTATGTGAAGTACGAACGTCACCATGGTGGTTGAGTTCAGCTTCGCTTTTAATCTTGCTTTGGGATAAATTCGTCGAAGAATCGTGTAGATTTGCGGCTCTGGGTAGCTTCACGTCTGGGTAGCTTCGCGTCTGAGCCTTCCGGAGTAGATTCGCTTCAAATTGGTCTTGAAACGCCATTCCTTTCCCGAGGCCAACCACCTTTTGGCTAATACGAGAAGGATTATTTTCTTTCCTGAAGTTGAAATAACTTCTCTTGCATTAACGAGGGAGATCATTCCCCCTATGTGCATTTCCGAGGGAGACTATTCCCTTTCTCAAGGCTCAGTAAATGCCTTAAATTCGCTCGCACTTCTTGCTTGAAGCCGCAGCGGTGCGCTCAGGCTATGAGGCTTATAAATAGGACACTTGAGGTCCTCTGCAGAGAAGCGGTCTGTTCATAACTTCTCTTGATTATTCTAGAGAAAGATACTCAGACCTCTGAACTGGTGGGGGTGCCCACTCTGGTCATTAATCGGCCAAGAACTGGTGAGTCTCGGTCATCCAGAGACTTTACCAATGAACTGATAACTTTTAGGGAGTTTATCTCCCTTAATTTAGCTTTAACAGCTGCCTCAGGGATTGATTTCCCTTATTCTTCATTTTATATCTGACTGATCTGTAGAGAAGGGCTTTCAGCCCTGTTTCCCAGCTTCCTGGCGAAGCTATCACGTTTACTTGATCAAAGAAAGATCACTGCATGCTTGCCTGCTAAGTTCGCCACATAGGCAAGGATTAAGACTTAGCCTCTTCAAAGTTGAGCCAGTCTTGCCATACAGGTGGGGTCACGACTGCGTCCCTCTAGATCAGTCTGGCTTAGCCATATAGGTGAGGCTTGGACTTAGCTCTTTTTGACGCTTCTTCAGTATAACTGTCTTAGGCGGAGCTAAGACTTGGCTTACGCTGAGCTAGCCCATCATCACTGTGCAAGCGAGGCTATCTTCTGCTTAATTGAAATTCATTCCTAAATTGCAACTGAATCAGATATAAATTGCTTCGCCCCAAAGAATTTGACTTTGCATTTTACTTTTGCAGCTTCTCCTTTGACTTACTGCTAACTTGTTTCAGTTTGCATTGCAGTGAGCTATGTTCGCCAGTCTTTTGACTTGATGAAAGAGACTAGAAAGTTGCCTCCTGCTTTTTCAATTGAACTGTAATCCTAAGTAGGAGGAACAAACTAGGGCAGCTGACGTGTCTTCCCAGAAGAGATTGGCAGTCGCTTATCCGAGATGATCCACTTCAAGGCGGGACTGATAGTCGCATATCCAAGATGATCCACTTCGGGAAAACGGACGTCACCTGTAAGGTCTCGGGTCCTTCCTTTGCCGATTTTCATCAAAGAAGATCCAGCCTTCTGGTGGCAATCGGTCCTTTGCCAATTTTCATTAAAGAAGATCCAGCTTCTTGAGGCAAAATCTGCCATTATGCGAAAGATTATGGCCTTGTGCAGGAGGAAGGCCTTTCGTGTCCAGTTGGTTTGGCTTGAAAGTAGATAGGACCACTTGTATGCCTTTGGAGCAATGACTTGGTTGTACAAAAGATAACCTTGATATAGTAATATCAATGTACCTTCCCTTTTAAATCAATAACAGTTTATTTTCTGCTTATCTGCCTTGCTTCTCCTTCTTTTTGGCTCGAGAAGACCTGAAGTGGACTAGCTTTAGTATGTCCTTTCCTTAGGAGGAATTAGAAGCTCTCAGTGGAGCTAAACTTCCGGCGAAGTTGGGGACCGATTTCCAAATAAGTCCGGAACCAGTTTTTGGCGAAGCTAGCGCGGAATTTCTGCGAAGTTAGAGATGTGCTTTTAGCGGAACTAAAGCATGTTTGTCAGTGAAGTCATTCATGCGTCGCGCTAAGTTAGCACTGGACTCACGGCGGAGTTAGCCCTTAGTGGGCTGAAGTAACGCTTCTTGGGAAGGCGCTTTAGGCGCCGTTTCAATTAATTTGAAACGACTACCTGCGCGCCTTTCTAGGAGGCGTCATTTAGGCAATCATCAGCCTATAAAGCCTGATCGGGCTGAAAGAGAAGGCATCACTTCTCTTTGGATTTTCAGAGCACTACAGGCCCTTTCTTCTTCTTTCTTCTTCATTTGAGAATCCAAAACCTTTTCAGTTCTTTCATGGCTCCCAAGAGACGAGCGGGAAAAGAGGTCACAACCTCTACGACGGAGGGTCCTTCTCCTCCTCCAGTCATCGAACGACCGATCGCTGGTAGGGATCTTTCCCTTTTGATCAGAGATTTTCATCTCTCTCTTAAAGCCCATTTCAGGCTATCTTTCGATGAACCCAGAACGATCAATTATGATCTGATGATTTTAAGGAGTTCGATTCCCTGAATTTCCCTAGACTTCTTGATTGGGAATCTTAGAACTGAAGGGTCCCTTCTTTAAGCTTTCAGGCGGAGCTATCCCTTAGGCGGTTCACATCCTGTTGAATGACAGGATACGAAGCTGGTCTTTGGAGTGTAACTGAAAAGGACCTTAATGCCCTTAGAATAATCTTAAGGCAATAATACCTTCATGACGAAGTTAGCTCCTAGGACTTCGTCGCGTCCTGTTGTTCGAGGTCAAGCTTCCAGAGCGAAGCTAACACTTGGATATTTTCCTGCATCCTGCCTTCGTGTGGAATGCGGAGCTACGCTGCAGCTGCAAAGCTAAGCTTCGGGGCGAAGCTATCATTAGGCCAGCTTCGCTCGGAGAGCGAAGCTATGCCTTAACAAAAATTTCATTCTTGTTTTAGCCCTTGTTTGGCTGATGAACTAATCATAGTATCTCCTTACTCTTGCAGTGCACTATACTCCTGGTCCTCTGAGCAGTCTCTTTGGCACAGCCAGGGGCTAGATGGCAACGTTAGCCTGTAGTTCCAAGGGCAGGCTTCACTAATTAGCGAGCGAAGCTCTCCTGCTCAGGATACACTTATTCATGCTGGGGATCAGCGCACTATGAGGAGCATCTTAACTACTGCTTCCCTTGAAGATTCTGACTGAAGAATCTATCGGAAGCCTGGCTTCATGTTCGGAGATGCAGCGCCAGATAATGATCGCCAGCTGCTAGCTGAAGAGGGGCAGTGGATTTTCAAATTGGATGGTGATAAGTTCTATCTCCCATCTAGCAAGCGGCATTATCCCTTGTCCTTCTTTTAATGCTGACGAGGGCTCGGAATATGCAGTGGCAAGTAAGTCGGACTATTGAATCGTTCACGTAGGGAAGTTGATAATTCCCTCTCCCGGTTACACAAGGATGGGTTCTCCTCACTGCATATTGGGTCTCCATCCTGGGAACGTACTTCCAGACATCCCAGTGGGAGAAAACCCTGTGGTGGCGCAGACCTTTGGGAATCAATTTTTTAAGGTTCGTGGCAACTATCTGTTTTCCATTAATTTTGCAAAAAAGGGAAAACTTACAAATAAAAGTTTGAGGAGCTAAATTACAAGTATTCTCAAAGATTACAAGTAGATCTCCTCAGAGATTCTGGGAAAATGTGCCGATAGGAGTCTGGTCAGCGCGCGACCACTTTGTCCCTTTGACGATGCGAGCGATGAGATTCCCTTCTCGCCTGGTTCCGGGAATCAGAGAATAGAGGGTTGATAGAACCCTCTTGCTGCTTCTCAAAATCGCCTTCAATTAGGAATTCCTTCTCGCCTGGTTTCGGAAATTCCTTGAGAAGAAGAACGATGATAGGGCATCAACACCCTAGATAGAGAAAGCAATTCTCTAAAAGGTCTCTGAATTCGAAAACGCACGGTGCGTTATGAAGAAGCCTCGGTTGAAGAAGTTGATTGATCGATTCTCGTGATCAGAAGGCGATTGATGGCTCCTTCCTCTGCGATCCCCTCCTCCTTTTTTTTTTTTCCTTGTACCCATGGCGGGTTATTTATAGGGAGAGCAAGGGTATAATTGTCCCCTTGAAGATATGGAAACAGGTTGAACCGAATCTGTTTGAATCTGGAAAATAGCCTTGCTGCGAGGCTAGAATAGCTTCCGCGGAGCTAGAAAATGGCAAGTCGGTTGATCTTTCCGATTTGTTATGATCCTTTCCATATCGTTGAAGGATTTTCCCTGATCCTCTTACTCGTTTCAAGAGAGTCAAGAGATTGCGGCAATCACCTGCCATATTTGAATCCTGATTGGATTTGATTAGCTTAGATCTAATCTCATCAGGAGATTTGATTGGTCAAAGGCTGACCATAGCAGGCTGATGGCGGAGCTGCCCGCTTTGAAGCTCATAGCGGAGCAGAGGCAATTCCTGGCGAAGTCCGAAAAGAGGCTTTTCGGCGAAGCTGTCAGTTAGCTTCCTGGCGATGCTCTGGATGATGTTAGCCTCTCACACGAGGCTATCTCCTTGGGCTAATGTAATGCTAAATGCTAGCATTTTAGACCTGCTGAGGTCTGTTTAGAAACAATCCGGGTTCACTGTTCTGCTTGCTGGATCAGTGGAGTCCAAACCGCTTCCTTGTCCCTTGGAGGTGGGTAAAAACTGGTCTTCAGCTCGTCTGTCACTTGTCTTTTGTAAATGTCAACAAGTTTAGATATTGTTCGGACTAATGAGAATCTTGTCTTTTTTAAGTGTCAACAAGACCCCCTTCAAAGTTTTCGAGAGTCTGCAATAGCTCAGACTCCGAAACACTTTGAACTGCTGTGATGGTATGTGGAGTATGAACGTCGCCATGATGGTTGAGTTCAGCTTCGCCTTCAATCCTGCTTTGGGATGAATTCGCCGAAGAATTGCACTGGTTCGCGAGTTGCTTCACGTCGGGTAGCTCCGCATCTGGGCTTTCAAGAAATAAGTTCGCTTTGGAACTCCTGTTGCCTTTTCAAGGCCAACTGCCGTGGGACGGTTACGAGGAGGATCATTCCTTCTTTGCGCCAATCGAGAGAGATGTTCTCCGATTTGCACGTTTCCAAGGGAGGATACTCCCTTTCTTCAAGGCGCCATAAATGCCTTTTTATGAGGGAGACGTTTTCTTCCCTTGTACGGTTCCAATGGGAACCGTTCCTGTTATCAAGGCGCAATCAATGCCTTAAGTGCGCTCGTGCTTCCATGCTTGAGGTGGTTGCGCTCAGGCCATGGGGCCTATAATAGGACACTTGAGGCCCTCTGAAGAGAAGTGCCTTGCCTTTCTTCTTCCCTTCTCTTGGTTGAAAGAGATACTCAGATCTCTGAATTAGTGGGAAAACCCACTCTGGTTGTCTAACCGGCCAAGGACCAGTAAGTCTTGATCATTTAAAGACTTCACCGCTTTTAGGGAACTCATCTCCCTTGATTTAGCTTTGGCAGCTCGCTTCAGGGATTAGCTTCCCTTGTTCTTCATCTTGCAATTGGCTGCTGCAGAGAAGGATCTCATCATAGCTTTCTGTGAAGCTATCATCTTGGCTTGATCAGTGAAAGATCGTTGCTTGTTAAGTCCGCTGCGCAGGCAGGACTTGGGACTTGGCTTCTTCAATAGTTGAGCCAGTCTTGCCATATTGGTGAGGTTGAGACTGTTCTTCACAAGATCAGTCTGACTTTGCCGTATAGGCGAGGCTAGGACTTGGCGTTTGCTGAACCAGCCCATGGTTGCCGTGCAGGTGAGGCTTATCCTCTATCTGGTAACTTGATGGAAGAAACCATGAAATTGCCTTATGCTTCCCCGGTTGAAGCTTTACTTTTAAGCAGGAGGAACAATTCGGGGCGGCGAGTGCGCGTCCCAAGGGCTGTTGGCAGCCTCTTATCCGAGATGATTCGATCTGAGGTGAGGCTGGCCGCCGCCTTTATCGGAGAGGATCCGCTTCAAGATAATGGGCGTCGCCTGTGGGATTGTCGGCACCATTGCCGACTTTCAACTTTGGTGGCCTTTGATGGCGATCCACTTCGGGAAAGTGGACATCGCGCCTGTTAGATCACTGGTATCACTGCCGATTCCCATTATACGTGATCTATCGTGTTGGCGGCGATAGGTTTTTATTGCCAGGCTTCAACAAAAATGGCCTGGTAAGATCTGCCATTTTGTGAAAAAAAATGACCGTGTCCTTGTGGCAGAACTGGTTACAGCCTTGTGCAGGAGGAAGACCTTTCTTGTCCAGTTGATCTGGTCTGGAAGCAGATAAAACCGCTTGTATGCCTTTTATGCAAATGGCCTTGCTAGGCAACTTGGTGTGTTGTATGAAACACAACTTTGATGTAATATCAAATGTACCCTTGCTTTTAAATCAATGAAAGTTCTTTGTCTGATCATTTGATTTTTTGCTTGCTTCACTGAGAGTTCGGCCATTGCTGGGCTAAACTGCGCACGGAGCTAAGGACATAGCCCTTCCTTTGAATGACCTTCGCGAGGCTGTCATGTCAGCGCCTCTTTAGAGGGCTAATTCAAACCTTTCGGTTAAGTCCTGGAAGGATTGCGCGAAGTCCGCACTTTACTCTTGTGCAGAATTAACCCTTTAGTGGGATTGAACCGTCGCTTTTGGGAAAGCGTCTCAGGCGCTTCGGGCACTGTTTCGAATTAATTCGAAACGGCGGCATGTGCCCTTTTTTAAGGCCTCGATTTAGGCGCTGATTGGCCTATAAAAGCCCGATCGGGCTGAGAGAAAATCATCATTTCTCTTTGAATTTTCCAGAGTACCTAATCTTCTTCTTCCTTTTCTTCATCTTCAAGAGTTCAAAGACTCCTATAATTCTTCAATGGCGCCCAAGAGACGAGCGGGAAAGGAAGCAGCGACTTCTGCAGCGGAGGGCCCTCCTCCTCCGTTCATTGAGCGACCGATCGCTGGTAAGAGACTCTCCAATCTGATTAGAGAGTGGTCTTCATCCTTTGGAGTCGATACTCGGCTATTAGGACGATCGAATATGATCTGTCCTTATCAGGGAACTCGTTTCCCTTAACTTCCCTATTTTGCTTGCACCAGGGAAGTAAGAACTGAACAGTTCTTCTCTTGGGCTTCCATAGGAAGACATTGCTTGGGCAATTTTCATCCTGTTGAGGAACAGGATATGGGTCGCGTGCGTTCAGTCGTGGCCACGAAGGGTGACTGTTAACCATAACGTCCTTTTGATGACGTCAGCCCTTAGGGCTATGCCACTTCCTGCAAAGATGCAGTCTTATCTGTGAAGCGAAGCTTTTTATCAAAGCTATTATCCCGCTGTTCCTGCTTACTGGGCGAGGCTATGCCTTAGCGAATTTTTATGTCTTCGCATCCATTTGATTGGTGAACTAATCATAGTTCATTTTTTTTTTTTTTGTTTTTGCAGTACATTACGCCTCCGGCCTCCAGAACAGTCTATTTGGCGTAACCAGTCGAGCAGGCGGGAGCATCAGCTTGCAGTTCATCGGGCAGGCTTCCTTGTTCAGTGAGCCGAGCTCCCTTGTACGGGATACGCTCATTCAGAGCGGTGGCCCGCAGGCCATGCGGAGCATTTTGACTACGGCTCCGTTTGAAGATATCGACCGTCAGGCTTACAAAAAGCCTGACTTCATGTTCGGGGATGCTGCACCTGATCCCGATCGCCAGCTGCAAGCCGGCGAAGGCCAGTGGATCTTCCAGTTGGATGGCGAGAGATTCTATCTCCCGTCTAGTAAGCGGCATTTCGCTTTGTCTTCTTTCGCGAGCGTGACTTGGGCTCGGAAGATGGCGTGGGGCGTGAGCCTAAATACCGAGTCTATTACTGTCGGGAGGTTGACTTTCCAGACCGGCTATTCGAGGGCGGGCCCTCCTCGTAGCATAATAGGGCTATACCCTGGGAAGGTGTCGCGGGATATTCCAGTAGGAGAGAATCCAGCTGCGGCGCCGACCTTCGGCACTCAGTTCTGCGAAGCTGACGGGAACTACCCCGCCACAGATTTCAGAGCTCCTGGTTGGGTCCACCCTCCTAGGTCATGGTGGGCGGAGTTGACCAATTATATCCTCAATCATTTTGAGGGGGAATTAGAGAGGTTGAACCTCTATAAGGCCGTCAGGGCGACCTGCTACGACATTGAGATGAAGGTGGCGTGCTTCTACGCCATTCTTGAGTTGTACTGCCCAGCCTCGGGGACTTTCTTCACCCCGGTTGGTGAATTGGGCATGGCCCTGCATGAGATGCGAGAGATCTCTGCTTTGCCCTTCGGGTCTCTTCCATATGAAGAGTATTTTCCGTGTGAGGCGGAGCTGGCTCTCTTGGAGAAGCAAGAGCCTGCTTTGCTTGAGACATATCGGGAATTGATGTGCCACCTGCACATTTGTTCCAGCATCCACACTGGTGGTAAGGGTAGCTCGAAGAGCTTAAAGAGCTGGGGGAACTACTTGTTCCCGGATATGACTAGTGCGCCCGAGGCAGCTCATTGCGGAGTTGTCGAAGAAGACATCTTGGCGAGGATGGAGGTGCGTGCTGAAAAGGACATCGTCGTGACAGAAGATGATGGTCCTTTCGAGAAGGGTGATGTTCTTCGGAGCTTTCACCATCAGGCCCGTTGGCCTATGTCTCGCAAGGCGTTGCTGGCCGGATTCTTAACCATCTGGTTAAAGAAGTGTGTCGTGCCTTCTTCTTCGGGTGACATTGTCCACCCGAATGTGCTGCTGCCTGCTGTCCGCTTGGTCCATGGTCATCGCCTGGGTCTCCTTCCGGCCATGGTATGTTGTATTTAGAGGGGCCTTCGTGTACTGACGGAGGCTTTCTGCAGGCCAATGGCGTCAAGGCGAGGGAAGGGTGCCGTCCTACCTTGTGACGGACCCAATCCTAGGGTAGGTTTACCGTACACCTACTTGATGGCGTGGTTCGCCTTGCACTGCCCCAGTTTGATTGGAGCTGGTGAAGACCCACCGCAGGGCGTTCAAACGGCGCTTCTCCGTCGTTTTGAAGGCTGTCTGTGGCAGAAAACTTATGTGGCCGAGGCCCGTAAGTTAGTGCGTCGTTATGACGCTTATAGCCTGTTCCGTTGTTTTCCTCGCCTGCGGGGTGCAGGATACAACGAGGAATTCCATGATGAGGAGTCAGGTCGATCTCCCATGAGTCGGGGTGTTTTCGAGTGGCTGGTCTGTATCCGGCCCTCGCATTTGCTATACAGGAGTGGGGATACCTGCTACATGGAGCCCTACATCCCGAGCCGGTTCGCCCGCCAATTTGGGTATGACCAGTTGTATGTGGGCAACCCCAATCCGGACCTGGCTTTCCTGGGGAGCCTTATTGATGGGGCTCGTGCTTGGCGGTTCTTTACCGCGGATGACACTGGAGCGTGGCTACGCACGCCGTTGAGGGATCCCGGCCTATGGACGACCCTGTGTTTCTGCCAATGGTATGCAGCTTCGAATTCCACGCCTCCTGGATTCAATGCCAATAGTTCAGGTGTGAAGTTGATTTCTCATCGGATGAGGCAGAAGGCTTTGGATAAGAAGGAGGGCAAACGAGTCCGTGTTCCTGGCATAGAGGAGTTCATCGCTGTAGATGACAGCGAGGCTTCTGATGCGGGGAGCCCTCGCTTCGAGGCAGAGACAAGGGCTGATGCCCACAAAGCTGGTGCTCATGAAGCCGGGTCTGGTGTAATGGGGACAGCTCCCCCACAGCATGTGGAAGAAGTGGAGGAAGAGGACTCTGAGGTCCACTTCAAAAGGAAGCGTGGGAGTGGGTCCCGTAGGAAGTCGTCGGCGAAGAAGCCCCGTCGCCAAACTCCTACCATTGTGGTGGAGGGCGAACTCCCTACGGCGCCTCCTTCTGCTGCTCTATTAGTGGCTGAGCCGTCGGTTGCTGAACCGACTACTGGTAAGATTGGTCCCATTTAATATGCCTTCAGCGCGCTTTACATAACTCATCATTTGCTTTTTGTTGCAGGAGCTGAGGCAGTTGGAGAGCAAGGGGAGCACTACGATCCCCTGTTCACTTATGGAAGTGCAGCTGGTTCCTTTGCTCGCTCGGAGGAGTCTGGAGGTGATGCGGCCGATATTGGCCCTTCGGGCGCTGGGACTTCTAAAGGAAGTCCTATGGCATCCAGCTCTGCCGGGTGGTCTGCGGAGGAATCGGCGAGTGGGCCAACTATCCGCGTTGAGTCTGGTAAGAACTTTCCGATGGGACCCTTGGATTCCGATGCGGCTGACGAGGTGACATCGGCCTTCGGTATGACTAAGATCTCCTGATCCTCGCCTATTTGTTGCGTCTCCTTTTTGACCTTGGTTTTGTTGCAGGCATTCGTCCCCAAGGTGCGTCAGCTTCAAAAGAAGCGGAGGGTTTTCCTGAAGGGTCAAAGGGCGATATGAGCGCTTCGACCGGGGCAGACGCTGCTGTGTTAGACGCGCTGTATGGCGACCTGCCTTTTTATCAGCCCAAATCAGCGGAGGGCCCTGAGGTTGAAGAGGCGGCAGTCCCGGAGGTACCCTCACTTCCAGTCACATCAACGAGTGAGGTGCAGACTGTTTTGCCGAATACGGCACTGAGGGTGATTGTCAGCCTTACCTCCCCGACGCTGGTAGTTGAGCCTGCTGCTCAGGAGGTGGTTGCCAGTCCTACCTCCGCGGTGGCTGGCGTGCTGGTGTCGCTGAGGACTCCGCCGAGGTCACCTTTGGCTTGCCCTGCTGCAGTCGATGTTCCCGCTTCTTCTTCTGCGGTGGTGTCGACTAGGTTGGTAGATTGCTCCGAGGTTGTCTCAAGGGTTGATGAAGCTGAGAATGACTTTATCGGTAATCTGGTCGACAGCTTCTATAATAGTTTGGAGCAGACTATCGGTCTAGTCTTGAAGGGCTCGCCTGTGCCATTTTCGAAGCTGAAGATGGTTCTCTCCCGTGGCATTGAATGTATTCGGGACTTTGAGGGGTACCATCAAGCTACTGCTCTGGAGCTCCTGGTAGATGACCTTGAGAAGGACGTGGAGGAATGGCGCCATTTCCATCGTTCCGACGCAGCGTCTTTGGCTGATGAACGGCTCGCACGTCTTGTCGCCCAGAAGCGCGAGGCTCAGCTCGCTGCTCAAGAGGCTGTTGAGGCTATCTCCTCTGACTTGAGGTCCTTGGAGGCAGAGGAAGCAGAGGTTGGGAGTGCAACTGATGCTTCCAACAGTGCTTTTCTTGACGCTGAAGATAAGATTAAGAGGGCTGAAGAGATGATCCGAAAGGCAAATCTCCTCTTGTCGAAGGCTACACAGATGCGTCATGAAGAGTCTGCGCGGCTTAAGCAACTCAGGGCTCGAAGTGAGGAACTGGCAGAGCGGAAGTCATCACAGAGGGCGACTTTGGTGGAGACCGAGGCTCGTCTGGCTCAGGCGGTGGACTTCGATGAGGCGAAGCTAAGATCACAGGCGCTGGCCCAGGCTGAAGATGACAGGAGGGCGCGGCTAGCTTCGCTCGGAGATCGGATCCGATCTTATCATGTACGCCTATAGGCTTCCTCCATGTATCCCATCCTTCTGGATTAATAGAAAATTTTTTCTTTTGTCGTCTGTTGTTTAGATAATGAGACATGACTGTCTGTTGGTTCAGAGGTTGCAGTAACATAACCGAATGGGACGTCGCCAGTCTCGAGGTTAGCCCTTTGCGGGGCTTAAAAGGAAGGGAGATACTTGCCTTTTGTAAATGTCAGCAAGCATCGAGATTGAGACTTAGCTGTCAGCTGGTTCAGAGGTCGCAATGACATAACCAATTGAGACGCCACTAAGCTCAATGATAGATGAGGCTTGGCTATCTGCCAGTTCAGAGGTCGCAATGACGTAACTGGTTGAGAAGCCACCAAGCTTCAATCAATAGGTGATACTCGTCTTTTGTAAATGTCAACGAGTATCGAGACCTGTCTTTTGTAAATGTCAACAGGGCTCGGGATTGAGACTTAGCTGTCTGCTGGTTCAGAGGTCGCAATGACATAACCAATTGAGACGCCACTAAGCTCAATGGTGGATGAAACTTGGCTATCTGCCAGTTCAGAGGTCGCAATGACGTAACTGGTTGAGAAGCCACCAAGCTTCAATCAATAGGTGATACTCGTCTTTTGTAAATGTCAACGAGTATCGAGACCTGTCTTTTGTAAATGTCAACAGGGCTCGGGATTGAGACTTAGCTGTCTGCTGGTTCAGAGGTCGCAATGACATAACCAATTGAGACGCCACTAAGCTCAATGGTAGATGAAACTTGGCTATCTGCCAGTTCAGAGGTCGCAATGACGTAACTGGTTGAGAAGCCACCAAGCTTCAATCAATAGGTGATACTCGTCTTTTGTAAATGTCAACGAGTATCGAGACCTGTCTTTTGTAAATGTCAACAGGGCTCGGGATTGAGACTTAGCTGTCTGCTGGTTCAGAGGTCGCAATGACATAACCAATTGAGACGCCACTAAGCTCAATGGTAGATGAAACTTGGCTATCTGCCAGTTCAGAGGTCGCAATGACGTAACTGGTTGAGAAGCCACCAAGCTTCAATCAATAGGTGATGGGGTCTCGTTTTCACGAGGGAACCGTTGTCATAGGTTTAATGTTAACATAACAGCGGAATATATGTGGTCCTACCATTCTATAGATGAGAATTGGTAGGTGATTTTGGAGGTCTCATTTTCATGAGGAGAAATGAGGGGACTGCTGTCATAGGTTTAATGTTAACGTAACAGCGGAGTATATGTGGTCCTACCATTCTATGGGTGAGAATTGGTAGGTGATTTTGGAGAGGGAATCAAATGGGAGCAGGTCCCTTAGGATTTTTAGCAAACCCCCAGCTATCAACGGGTTTGATATGCCTTTACCAACTACCGTTTGGGTTGGGCTAGCCATGCTATTCCCCTCAGCATGATGAGTTGTTGAGGACTCATGTTGGGCTTAGAGGCCAACATTTTCCTCTATCCTTGATCGTTAAGGATGTCGGATTATCAGGTTGATGTCTGCACAACCTCGATTGTCTTCTAGGGTGACTGGTGCATGGCCAGGTCCCAGTTGATCCATGGCCGTATAGTCTCGCTTGGAGGAAGAGAAAGGCTCTCTTTGTGCGCATTTCGGACGCGCGGATCTCGATCAGAGGTGTAATGTTAACTTGATCGAGAGCAAGATCCTTGATTAAGGATAGTACTTCTTTAAGAATTTGCCATTGATCGGCATCATGAGGAGGTCGCCCTCTGCAGTCATAAGGCGGTATGCTCCGTTTGAATAGACTGTCTCTATCACAAACGGTCATTCCCATTTAGGCTGAAATTTGCCTTTGGTCTTGTGCGTCATAATCATCGGTCGTCCGACGGCTAAGACCAGATCTCCTTTCTGGAAGACTCTCTGCTTAACCTTCTTATTGAAGGCTTTTGACATCCGAGCCTGATATAGCTCGATGTGTTGCTGAGCTTGTAGTCGCTTTTCGTCTAGGGCTTCGAGCTCTTGAAGACGCAGGCGATCATTGTCTTTTGATGTCATCTTAGTAGTCAAGGCTACCCGTAATGATGGCACCTGGATTTCCAATGGGATAACTGCTTCGCACCCATATACCAGGGAAAAAGGCGTATTGCCTGTCGGTGTCCGCACCGTAGTCCGGTAGGCCCAAAGGCATTCACCGAGCTTTTCGTCCCAATCTCGCTTATTCGAGGAGACGAACTTCTTGAGCAGCTTGATGATTGTCTTGTTGAATGCCTCTGCCAAGCCGTTGGCGGCAGGATTGTAGGCGGTTGAAGCCACATTCTGAATTCGGTATTTATCGCAGAACCGATAGAACCCTTGGCTTACGAACTGGGGACCATTGTCATGGATGATCCGTCTGGGTACACCAAATCGATGGATGACCTGGTGTTTGATGAAGCTAACCAGATGGGAGGTTTTGACTTCGGCCAATGGTATGGCCTCTGCCCATTTTGAGAAGTAATCGGTTATTGCCAGGATAAACCGGTGACCTCTTGCCGAAGAGGGACTGATTGGCCCTACGACATCAGTTCCCCATGCTTCAAATGGCCATGAAGCAACAGCAGGGTGGAGCAACTCCGAAGGTTGGTGTATGAAGTCTGCATGGACCTGGCACGCCTTACACCTTCGTGCATACTGGGTGGCATCGGCCATCATGGTCGGCCAGTAGTACCCAAGTCTGTGCAGCCTGTCTTTAAGCTTTGGACCCGGCTGGTGAGCTCCGCAAATGCCATCATGTGCTTCTTTAAGCACTTCTTGTGCCTCTGAATGAGAAAGGCAACGGAGAAGGATACCATCATAGGAACGACGGTAAAGTGTCTTCAAAGTGGGATCATAGTAGAAGCGGGGCGACCTTCGTCTGATGGACGCCGCTTCTTTGGGATCATCCGGGAGCAGATCGTGCAGAGCATAGTCAATGAGAGGGAAGCGCCAATCCCTCGGCTCAAGATCCACGGAGGTATTATGGACTTCTTGGATCTTTAGCATATACTTGGAGCATACGAGATGCCGGGTTGCGACTGTGAGGTGATACTCTGTGTCGGCCGGTAAGGCTAGCGTCGTCGCTAGTGCAGCGAGAGCATCCGCCTTGGTATTCTGAGATCGAGACACATGCCCGATGTAGAAGCCTTCAAATAAGCTAGCCAATTCGATGGCTGTATGATAGTAAGGCACCAAGTCCTCATGGCGGACTTCATATTCGCCTTTTACCTGGCTAATGATCAGCTTTGAATCGCCATAAGCTTCAAGATAGCGTACCCCCATTCCGTGGGCGAGCTGGAGGCCAATGAGCAGAGCATTGTATTCCGCCACATTATTAGAGCATGACTCTGTCAAGGAGAACGCCCTGGGAAGGATATGATCTTGTGGGGAGATGAACACAACCCCCACTCCGGCGATAATCTTTCCTTTGGGGCCCATCCGCGATGCTCCGTCAAAGAACATCTGCCATACTTCCTCTACTGATGTTGCATTAGATTCGAAGACCTCATCAGGGATGTCTTCGTGAAGCTTTGAATGTTCCGGGACTGGATGCGCAGCCAAGAATTCTGCAAGGGCTTGACCTTTAACCGCCTTTTGAGGGGTAAAGGTTATGTCATATTGGGATAATAGCAGTGCCCATTTAGCCAACCTTGAGTTCAACGACCCTGGCTTCGTCATGAGAAGACGTAAAGGGTTTACCCTGGAGATGACATGTATGGTTTGGCCAACCAAATAATGTCGTGTCTTCTAGACAGCGAAGACGAGAGCTAAACACTCTTTTTCAATAGGATTGTAGCGAGATTCCGCTCCTATGAGAGTTCTACTCAGATAGTAAATGGCCTGCTCATGGCCATTGTCGTCCTTCTGAGCGAGGAGGGCGCCGAGGGAATAATCCAGGGCTTTCACATAAAGCAAGAATGGTTTCCCTGATGTAGGGGCCACTAAGACCGGAGGTTTTGTGAGATACCTCTTAATGTCTTCATAGGCTTCTTGACAAGCTTGGTCCCATATGAAGGCAGTACCCTTTTTCATGAGACGGGTAAAGGGCTGGCAACGGCCCGAAAGATTTGCTATGAATCTTCTGATGTAGGCTAATCTGCCTTGTAAGCCTCTGAGCTCTTTGAGGTTCCTTGGTGGATGCATGTCCTGTATGGCTTTGACTTTGTCTGGGTCTAGATGGATTCCTTTTGATGTGATTATGAACCCAAGGAATTTGCCGCTGGATACTCCTAAAAAGGATTTTGTCGGGTTCATTTTCAACTGATGAGCCCGCATTATATTGAACATCGTCCTCAGATCGCGAAGATGTTCATCTTTGCGGCGACTTTTGACAGCAATGTCGTCAACATAGCACTCCACCGTCTTCCGGAGATGATCGCGGAAGATCATGCTCATTGCCCGCTGGTAGGTTGCCCCGGCGTTCTTCAATCCGAAGGGCATTACAGTGTAGCAGTATACCCCCAAAGGCGTTCGGAAAGAAGTATGCTTCTCGTCATCAGGATACATCTTGATCTGGTTGTACCCTGAGAAGCCGTCCATGAAAGACATCCTCTCGAACCCGCATGTGTTGTCAATCATGACATCAGTGATGGGCAGTGGAAATTCATCTTTGGGACAGGCCGCATTGAGATCACGGTAGTCGATGCAGATCCGTATTTTGCCGTTCTTCTTAAGGACGGGGACTATGTTAGCCACCCAATCTGGATGTTGTTCCTCCCGGATGAAGCCACAAGCAATGAGCTTATGAACTTCGGCTTCAATAGCCTCCATGATGTTTGGGCGGAACCGACGTTGTTGTTGCTTGACTGGCTTAACGTCGGGCTTGATGTTTAGACGGTGCATAGCGACCTGTGGATCGAGTCCAGGCATGTCTTCATAGCTCCAGGCGAAGACATCTATATACTCTTTTACGAGCATTATCAATTCTTCCTTTTCGATAAGTGATAAGCTTTCACTTATGAAAATAGGCTTGGGGTGATCTTGACTGCCCAAGTTGACTTGGATCACTTTGTCTTCGGTAGGTGGCTCGCGCAGCTCGAACCGCTTTTCCTATTGGAGACTTAATTGCTGGACCCAAGGTTCCTCATCAGTAGCTTCTGCAGGTTCCAATTGACTGGCTGAAGTCATATTCACAGTGAGGCCGTTGAACATTCCTCCTATGCTGATGTCAGAGTCCCACTCGGCAGATGAGCTCGACTGTAATGGAATTGGTTCGTCGTCTTTGACTTGAACCGTTACTGATGATGTGGGTGTGACATACCCTAACGCCCTGCGTGTACTATCATAGTAATTTGCAGGTTTCCCTTTCGGGACAGCATTACGCATCAGACCGCGTCTTCCCTTTCCGAAGTTCAGGCTGCCTGCCTTCTTCAAGTCATATCCCATCTTCTCCATAATATGGCGTGCCGGTTGCGCATAATGGAAGAACTGTGGGGCTTCTGAGTCCGAGCTTGAATCTGTAGGTACAGGTCTCCGTGGCTGGGTTCTACCGAAGATTATCGGCAACTGACCTTGTTTGGATGGAGGGATCACCAGCGTGGCCCCTTCTATAACCTCCACAGATGTAGTAGCCGAACTTGGCTTATGTACGGGCATGTGAAGAGAGCCATCCATGATGGATTTAGTTGACTCGATGCTCGCAGGATAATCAAAAGAAATATTATCATTAATCATCCATTCGCCTTCCTCATCAGAAGGGACCTTACATCGGGGATTATTAAAGCATGCTACTATTGGCTCGCCAATCAAAATGGCTGGCGTGCCCATTTCGGATTCCGAATCCGCCTCATTGCCACTTCCATCACTGTCTGGCAATGGTTCTCCCGGCGTTCCACTAGCCTCTTGATATAGGAGAGCATCTGTGAAATAGTTTTCCACCCCCTTGAAGGGCTGCTTCTCAGCGAAGACAGTTCGTACTGTCGCATCATCCTCAACATACTTGAAGCACTGATGAAGAGTGGAAGGAACGATCCAGTTGGCATGGATCCATGGTCGTTCCAGTAGCAGGTTGTATGATGTGTCCGCGTCAATGACATAGCATGTCACTTCTGACTTCAGGCTTCCGATTCTGCAGCGAAGCCGAATCTTTCCAAGCGGATGGCTGCTCCCGGCGTTAAAACCGTATATTGTAGTGGTGGTCGCAGACAACCTGTACAGTGGTATGCCGAGGAAGTAAAGGAGCCTTTGGGGATGATGCTGAGCGCAGACCCCGGATCGACTTGTATCCTTTCAATACAGGTTGAACCGATATATCCGGTATAGTACAGAGGTCGATCATGCTTGTTGTCTTTGAGAAGCATATCTTCCGCCGTGAAGGTAATGGCAGGTACCTTTGACTGTGCGTGATGGCACTCTGAGCAGGAAGGGCGCATCTCATCATCAGGAACCTCGGGCATGCATGTCAGAAAGGACTCCGAGTTGGCTAGCGCATCTCTGAGTGCCTCTCTTGTCTCTTTAGAGAGACGAAGGAGCTCGTGTATTGTGATACGAGCCGGGATATTGGCTAAGTGGGCCAATATATCAAAGCGAAAGGGCGTGGCTAGCCCTTGGCTTGGTGGTTTCTTCAACACCTGGTCGAATCGCACCTCCTTAGGTTTTTCCCTCCCTTTGGTCAGGACTGGAGTGGATGTCGGCATTGGTACTGACGTTGTTTGCCGTGGTACCTCGTCAGTAGGTTTGTCATACTGCCTTAGGTATGACTTTCCAGACCGGGTGCCCGTCTGTTGAGGCGCATCTGCCTGCGCTGTACAGGCATGCTTTTCTTCTTCAGAATCGCTGAGGGAAGCCGAAGTAAGATTACCATCGTCTGGCAGAACAGAGACGACATTGCAAGACTTGCCCTTTTTGCTGGAGTCCTTCGACGTCTGCTGTATGTCTTGGACGAGGTCGGGGTGTATCCATATAACTTCCCCTGTCTCCAATGTCAAAGGGGCGAGGCCCTTGTTGTTTTGAGTCATGGCTGGAGGATGCTTGACTTCCAACCGCGGCATCGGGGCTGGATAGGTCCCGTCAGGAACTGTGACCTTCTGGGCAGTGCCGAACTCAAGAGTCACCATATTGGCAGTGACTTTCTTCTGTTCCGTCTTTAGTGTGAGGACGCCGGCATCAATCAGGGCTTGTATCCTGTCCTTGAGGACATAGCACTTGTCAGTAGGATGATGGACCATCCTATGATAAAGACAGTATTTGGGGTCATTTGTGCGCCCTATCTCATTAGGACGCCGAGCATCTGGCAGCTTCATCTTATTCCCTTTATGGAGCAGATGGAATATCGTGACCACCTGATCATCTCTGAAGGAGTACTGTTTAGGAGGGAACTTGGGCTCCTGATTGTTGAAGCTGCTCTTCTTGGCCTTTGACTGCATGTCCCCGGTCAGCTCGACGGACATAATTTCCTTCCCCTTAGCTTGGGAAGACGCTGGGAGATCGCTACGCCCTTTGTTGTTCGCACCCCATTTGCTTCTAGGGACGGACGGCTCGAACTTCTTAGCCGACTTCTCGGCTATCTCAGCTTGTTCGACCAATTCTTTCCAAGTATGGGCTTTGACAGCCCCCATGCGAACTTCTACTTGATCCAAGAAGTTGTGTCTGCATGTCTGTAAGAGCATGGGTAAAGGCATCCCTGCTGGGCACATCAGAGATAGATTTCTGAACCGCTCAATGTATTCACGGACAGATTCGCCTTTCTTCTGCACGGTAGAAAGGAGCTTGTCCATGGTCACTTCGGTATCATCCTCATAGAAGCGAGAGAGGAACCGAGTTTCCAGGTCGATCCAGGAATTGATAGAGCCTGGGGGGAGACTACGAAACCAGTCAAATGCCACCCCTTTCAAGGTGCCGATGAACAACCTAGCCATGATGGCGTCGTTGTTTAGAACATTACCGGTCTGGGACCAGAAATAGTAGATGTGCTGATTGGGCGAGCTCTTACCATCATATGCATGCAACGTTGGTGGTTTGAACTTTGGCGGATATGACACCGAATCCCATTCCAGTGGGTAAGGACGGACTACCCCCACTTTCTTCAATTCATCCTTCTGAGCCAGGGATGAAATTTGAGCTTGAAGGCCTTTAAGGACTTCGGCATCCAGGGAAGAGCCTCCCTTAGATCTCTCCGTTTTGGGCGGATCATTGCTGAGGTGTCCCTCCTCGTCATGATTGCTCCCGGTATCGTCATCCCGGTTGTTGAGGAGCTGAGCTAGCATCTGTTGGATATTGTCCAGGGCCTCTTGCTGAGTTCTAGAGGTCTGCTCTTGAGCTTCCAAACGCCGACGAAGGTCGTCATTGGCGTTCTCGGCCATATTGACCGATGCTTTGTCCGTCCGTATAGAACTGACTGTTGCTGAAGAGGCATACCCGCTGTCTCCATCTTCTCCATCAGATGATTGGGGTGATCGTCTGGGCTGTGGCGAGATCAGGGTCTTTGAGGAAGAAGGCTGCTCATAGTTATAGGGTATTGCCACCCTAGACCTGGTGTTTCGGAAAACACCTTCTTCACGCACCAAGACTTCACCTAAGCCTGGGCAGTAGTCTGGATCTGGGGAGCCGAAAGGGGTGTCGTCAGAGGCTTGACTTCTTCCGTGCGGCTCTCGCCCCCTTCCGGTCATGTTGACGGATGCAGAGGCTGGATCCGGTGGCCCGCTCCTTTTGGGATGCCTCATCGGGACGCGCGCAGACAGTCGATCAAAGACTGATCGCCGGTATGGAGAAGTGGCGAGGGTCGGTCGTAACCGACATTGCATAGAATGGACCATCACCAACTGGCAGTCACATCGTCGAAGACAGGAGGAAGTAGTCTGGAAATGCTTCAATCTCCGCTTGTCCGCCAAGAATTCTCGCAGGTCGGCCCTGTAGGGGCCTGAACAATCTGGTATATGGGACAACGCATCGTTCCCCTTATTCCTGCGGAAAGGATCAGCACCGCATAGTGCTCTGGTTCTAGCCTCGCGGCTGTAAACCCGATGAGTATGCCGAGGTACAATAGCCTTGCTTGTGAAGACAGGGCTAGCAGTAGGCATTGCTGCTCTAGGCGACGGTATGATCGCCGTCTTGACTTTATGGTTGGCAGCATTGTTGGCGCAGGCGGGCATCTTGCCTTTTTCTTCATAAGAGAGGCGCGGATTTGGCGTGGCTACGCCTGAAGCTTCAGCAGAGGACCTCTGTTTAGGCCTCCATATCCGTTTTGGCAGAGGATGCATAGGTTCGCAAGGAACCTGAATAGCCACAAGCGGGGCTGTGGGGTGTTGGCAAAATTCTGCCTCTGGTTTCTGATTTGAAACCTTGGTCATAAAGACCTTCCCGTGCTTCCGTGCTCGAAGCATTAGGCCACCCCCAGAGAGGACTTCTTCAAATCTTCTTTGATCGATCTGGATAACCAGGTTCTCAAAAGTGCAGGATCTGGGCTGCGGACCTGTTTCCTTGTTGCGCCAGAGAACTGCGGCAGGTTTGCAGAGAACCTTTTCCGTCTTCGTAGAGACTTTGCTTGAAGATTTAGCCAGAGAAGATCTGGCTGCACCGGCTTTTCTGAATTCAGAGATAGACCCGAAGGTCTGTTCGTCGCATTGCGACACTTGATTCTCAGCAGAGGAGAATACGTTCCCCAGCGGAGTCGCCAGCTTGTTTTCCATTAATTTTGCAAAAAAGGGAAAACTTACAAATAAAAGTTTGAGGAGCTAAATTACAAGTATTCTCAAAAGATTACAAGTAGATCTCCTCAGAGATTCTGGGAAAATGTGCCGATAGGAGTCTGGTCAGCGCGCGACCACTTTGTCCCTTTGACGATGCGAGCGATGAGATTCCCTTCTCGCCTGGTTCCGGGAATCAGAGAATAGAGGGTTGATAGAACCCTCTTGCTGCTTCTCAAAATCGCCTTCAATTAGGAATTCCTTCTCGCCTGGTTCCGGAAATTCCTTGAGAAGAAGAACGATGATAGGGCATCAACACCCTAGATAGAGAAAGCAATTCTCTAAAAGGTCTCTGAATTCGAAAACGCACGGTGCGTTATGAAGAAGCCTCGGTTGAAGAAGTTGATTGATCGATTCTCGTGATCAGAAGGCGATTGATGGCTCCTTCCTCTGCGATCCCCTCCTCCTTTTTTTTTTCCTTGTACCCATGGCGGGTTATTTATAGGGAGAGCAAGGGTATAATTGTCCCCTTGAAGATATGGAAACAGGTTGAACCGAATCTGTTTGAATCTGGAAAGTAGCCTTGCTGCGAGGCTAGAATAGCTTCCGCGGAGCTAGAAAATGGCAAGTCGGTTGATCTTTCCGATTTGTTATGATCCTTTCCATATCGTTGAAGGATTTTCCCTGATCCTCTTACTCGTTTCAAGAGAGTCAAGAGATTGCGGCAATCACCTGCCATATTTGAATCCTGATTGGATTTGATTAGCTTAGATCTAATCTCATCAGGAGATTTGATTGGTCAAAGGCTGACCATAGCAGGCTGATGGCGGAGCTGCCCGCTTTGAAGCTCATAGCGGAGCTAGAGGCAATTCCTGGCGAAGTCCGAAAAGAGGCTTTTCGGCGAAGCTGTCAGTTAGCTTCCTGGCGATGCTCTGGATGATGTTAGCCTCTCACACGAGGCTATCTCCTTGGGCTAATGTAATGCTAAATGCTAGCATTTTAGACCTACTGAGGTCTGTTTAGAAACAATCCGGGTTCACTGTTCTGCTTGCTGGATCAGTGGAGTCCAAACCGCTTCCTTGTCCCTTGGAGGTGGGTAAAAACTGGTCTTCAGCTCGTCTGTCACTTGTCTTTTGTAAATGTTAACAAGTTTAGACATTGTTAGGACTAATGAGAATCTTGTCTTTTTTAAGTGTCAACACTATCCAGCCACTGATTTCAGGACTCCAGGATGGATTCACCTTCCAAGGAATGGTGGAGGGACTTAACTCTATATGTCCTTGCTCATTTTGGGGAGGATCTGGAGAGGCTGGGACTTTATGAGGCCATCAGGGCGACATGTTATGGCATTCAGATGAGCGTAGCGAACTTTTACGCCATCTTTAAGTTATACTGCCCGGCTACAGGGACCTTCTTCACCCCTGTTGGCGAATTGGGTATAGCTCTGCACGAAATGTGGGAAATCTCTGCTTTGCCTTTGGGGTCTATCCCATATGAAGAATATTTCCCGTGCGAGGCGGAATTGGCACTTCTAGAGAAGCAGGAGCCCGCTTTGCTTGAGACCTACCAGGAATTGATGTGCCACCTCTACATTTGTTCCAGCATGCATGGGAGCAGTAAGGGAGCTTCATGCAATTTGAAGAGCTGAGGAATTATTTGTTTCCCGACTTGAAAGGTACTTCTGAAGCGGCTCATTGCGGAGTTGCTGATGAAGACATCTTTCGCCGGATGCAAGAGCACTCTCAAGAGGATTTGATTCTGGAAGAAGATGACGGACTCTATGAGAAAGGCGATATTCTTCAGAGTTTCCACCACCAGGCTCGTCGACTGACGTCCCGGAAGGCGCTTCTAGCTGGCTTCTTAACGGTCTGGTTGAAGAGATGTGTGGTGCCATCTTCGTCTGGCGATGTCATTCATCCGACTGTCTTGTTGCCTACTGTTTGTCTAGTCCATGGTCGTTCTCTTAGACTCCTTCCAGCCATGGTTTGCTGTATTCAGAGAGGCCTTCGCGCATTGACGGAGGCTTTCTATAGGACACCAACGATGAAGCGGAGAAAGGGGACTATTTTGCCCTGCGACAGACCAAACCCCAGAATAGGTTTGCCATATACTTATCTAATGGCATGGTTCGCCCTCCAGTGTCCTTCTATCATCCAAGCTGGAGAGGAGCCCCCAGAAGGTGTTCGAATGTCACTTCTCCATCGATTCGAGGGATGTTTATGGTCGAAGACTTATGTGGCTGCGGTCCGTAAGCTGCTGTGCCATCATGACGTCTATAGCCTTTTTCGATGCTTCCCCTACATTCGCGTGCGGGCTATGGTGAAGAATTCAAGGATGTGGGAGAAGGGCAGACGTCATTGAGTCGGGGAGTCTTCGAATGGCTGGTTAGCATCTGGCCATCACACTTGTTGTATAGAAGCGGGGACATCTGTTACCTGGAGCCCTATGTCCTGAGTCGGTTTGCCCGTCAGTTTGGGTATGACCAACTGTATGTAGGCAATCCGAACAGCAGCCTGGCCTTCATGGGGAGTCTCATCGATGGAGCTCGTGCCTGACGGTTCTTCATTACTGGCTGTACTGAGGCGTGACTGTGCATGCCGCTAAGGACTCCGAACCTTATGGATCTCGTAGGAAGAGGGTAGTGAAGAAGCCTCGTCGCCACGCTCCTACGGTTATTGCAGAGAAGGAACCATCTGTAGTGCCTCCTCAACCCGCTCCATTAATCATTAGGTTGTCCGCTCCTTGGCAGGCTACTGGTAAAGCTGCTCCGGACCCGGGTAAGATCAGCTCCATTTTTGTAATATACTTCTTATGTGTTCCAGATAGCTCATTGTTTACTTTATACTTTAGGAATTGAGGCGGTGAGAAGCCCAAGAGCTGAGGCTGTCGGAGAATAAGGGGAGCATTATGATCTCTTGTTTACTTATAAGGAGGGCGATGAGGCTGGCTATTTCGCCGTCTTGGAAGAGTCTGGAAATGATGCGACTGACATAGGTCCTTCGGGCGCTGGGACTTCAAAAGGAAGTCTCGCGGCTTCTAGCTCTTTTGGGTGGACCACGGAGGGTTCGACAAGCGAAGGCGGGCTGACCATTCGTGTTGATTCTGCCAAAGATTTCCCAATGGAGCCTGCAGGGACTGATGCAGCCGTCAAGACGATTGAGGAGACACCATCTTTTGGTACTGTTTTGACCTTTCAACTCTTGCTATTTGTTATGCCTTGCCTAAACAAAGTCTTGTTGTAGGTGTTCCGCCTTTGGGTGCATCGACTTCAAGAGAGCCAACCCAGTCTTCCTGGGGGAACCAGGAGTGAAGTAAGTACTTCGACCGCGACGGATGCTGCTGAGTTGGATGCTTTGTATCACGACCTGCCCTCTTATCAGCCTAAAATAGCCAGAGGAACTGAAATTGAGGGGACGGTAATCATGGAACCAACCTCGCTTCCAACTATATCGGTGAGCGAGATGCCATCGGTTTCGCCAGAACCGTCTATCTTGCCAGGTACGGAGCTGAAGGTGATTACCAGTCCTACTTCTCCAACACTGGTGGTTGAGCCAGCTCTCCCGGAAATAGTCACTAGTCCTACCTCGGTCGTGACTAGTGTAATGGTTTCAATGAGGACTCCTCCGAGATCACCGACGACCTCTCATGTTACTGCAGCCAGTGCTTCTACTATTCCTTTCACATTAGTGTTAATAAAGCCGGTGGAAACTCTGTCTTCAGGGGCTGCTTGTTTTCCAGGAGTGATTGAGGCCGAGAATGAATTTGTGGCTGAGTTAGTCGATAACTTTTATAAGAGCTTGAAGCGATCCATTGCTTTGAACTTGAAGGGCTCGACTATCTCATTCTCTGCTTTAAAGGTGGTCCTCTCCCGGAGCATTGACAGTATTCGAGACTTTGGAGGGGATGACCAGGCCGCTGCATTGGAGCTTCTGGTGGACCGACTTGAGGGGGATGTGGACGAATGGGGCCGTCTTAGCCATTCAGATCTAGAGTCTTTAGTTAACGAGCAGCTTGCGCATCTTGTTGCTCAGATGCATGAAGCTCATCTCCCCGCTCTAGAAGCTGCTAAGGCAATTTCTTCTAATTTGAAATCCTTGGAGACAAGGAAAGTAGAGCTCGAGGATGCCATAGACGCTTCTAGCAGTGCTCTTCTTGACGCTGAGGATAAAATTGAAAAGGCCAAGGAAATGATCAGGAAGGCTAATCTTCTTTTGTCTAAGGCTGAACCAGTGCGTCTTGAAGAGACTGCTCGGATTGAACAGCTTAAGGCCCAGAATGATGAAGTCTTGCGGCAAGAGCTAGCTCAGAGGGCAACCTTGGTTGAAGCTGAAGCTCGCTTGGCTGAGACGGCGAGCTTTAATGAGGCTGAGTTGAGGTCGCAGGCGCTTATCAGGGCTGCTGAAGAGAGAAAGACAAGGCTAGCCACTCTTGAAGGACGAATCAAGTCTTATGAAGCACCATTGTAACTTATAATCTGTGCATTCATGTAACCCCCTTTTGGAACCAATAAAGAATGATTTTATTTTGACTCCCTATTGCATTTTCAACTTATTTCATCTTCTGAATTCTCGCTTTCAAGTTGTATTGCAGCCATTTGAGAAAATAATCCTTACTAGACTAAAAGATGAGACCTGGCTATCTGCCGGTTCAGAGGTCGCAATGACGTAACCGATTGAGAAGCCACCAGGCTCAAAATTTTGTCGTATAATGACAAAGAAATAGTCCTTGCCGGACTGAAAGATGAGACTTGGCTATCTGCCGGTTCAGAGGTCGCAATGACATAACCGATTGAGAAGCCACCAAGTTCAAAATAGTCCTTGCCGGACTGAAAGATAAGACTTGGCTATCTGCCGGTTCAGAGGTCGCAATGACATAACCGATTGAGAAGCCACCAAGCTCGAAATTTTGTCGTATAATGACAAAGAAATAGTCCTTGCCGGACTGAAAGATGAGACTTGGCTATTCACCAGTTCAGAGGTCGCAATGACATAACCGATTGAGAAGCCACCAAGCTCAAAATAGTCCTTGCCAGACTGAAAGATGAGACTTGGCTATCTACCGGTTCAGAGGTCGCAATGACATAACCGATTGAGAAGCCACCAAGCTCAAAATAGTCCTTACCGGACTGAAAGATGAGACTTGGCTATCTACCGGTTCAGAGGTCACAATGACATAACCGATTGAGAAGCCACCAAGCTCAAAATTTGGATGGAATTTGGAAGGAATTGTCAGAGGTATATTGTTAACGTGACAACCCGAAAAGTCCACCAAAGATTGAGTGGGACTCAGAAACTTACTGGGGAGCCAGGAAATGAATTCCATAGAAGATCATATGTCAGAGGTTTAATGTTAACGTGACAAAAAAGAACTTTGTAGGAACTCGGAAAGCAATTTGTCAGAGGTGTAATGTTAACTTGACAAAAGGATATGCCAGGGGTATAATGTTAAACATAGCATGGAAGGTCTCATTTTCATTGTGAAAATGAGGAGATCACTGTCATAGGTTAAATGTTAACTTAACAGCGAAAGGGATGCCAGAGGTATACTGTTAAACATAGCATGGAAGGGTCTCGTTCTTGCAGAGAGAAACGAGAAAATCACTGTCATAGGTTTAATGTTAACTTAACAGCGAAATGGATGCCAGAGGTATACTGTTAAACATAGCATGAAATGGGTCTCGTTCTCACTAGGAAAACGAGAAAATCACTGTCATAGGTTTAATGTTAACTTAACAGCGAAATGGATGCCAGAGGTATACTATTAAACATAGCATGAAAGGGGTCTCGTTCTTGCAGAGAGAAACGAGGAAATCATTGTCATAGGTTTAATGTTAACTTAACAGCGAAATGGATGTCAGAGGTATACTGTTAAACATAGCATGAAAGGGGTCTCGTTCTCCCAGAGAGAAACGAGAAAATCACTGTCATAGGTTTAATGTTAACTTAACAGCGAAATGGATGCCAGAGGTATACTGTTAAACATAGCATGAAAAGGGTCTCGTTCTCGCAGAGAGAAATGAGGAAATCACCATCACAGGTTTAATGTTAACTTAACAGCGAAATGGATGCCAGAGGTATACTGTTAAACATAACATGAGGGGGTCTCGTTCTCGTAGAGAGAAACGAGGAAATCACTGTCATAGGTTTAATGTTAACTTAACAGCGAAATGGATAAAAAAGATCTTCATATGTGGTCTTATCATTCCATGGATGAGAATTGGTAAGTGATTTTGGAAAGGGAATCAAATGGGAACAGGTCCCTTAGGATTTTTAGCAAATCCTCAACTGTCAACGGGTTTGATATGCCTTTACCAACTACCGTTTGAGTCGGGCTAGCCATGCTATTCCCCTCAGCGTGATGAGTTGTCGAGAACTTATGTTGGGCTTAAAGGCCAACATTTTCCTCTATCCTTAACCGTTGAAGATGTTGGATCATGTGATTAGTGCATGTAACCTTGATTCTCCTTTGAGACAATCAGTATATGACCAGGTTCCTACTGGTTTATGGTTGTATGATCTCGTTTGGAGGAAGAGAGAGGGCTCTTTCTGCATTCCTTGGATTTGAAGGTCTTGATCAGAGGTGTAGTGTTAACTTGATCATGAGAAGGATCCTTAATCAAGGATAATACTTCTTTAAGAACTTGCCATTGATCGGCATCATGAGTAAATCACCATCTGAAGTCATAAGACGATATGCTCCAATTGAATAGATTGTTTCTATTACAACGGTCCTTCCCATTTAGGCTGAAATTTGCTTTTAGTTTTGTGCGTCATGATCATCGGTCGTCTAATGGTTAAAACCAAATCTCCTTTCTGGAAGACTCTTTGTTTGACCTTCTTGTTGAAGGTTTTTAAGATTCGAGCTTGATACAACTCGATGTACTGCTGAGCTTGTAACTGCTTCTCATCTAGGGATTCTAGCTCTTGAAGATGCAACCGATTATTGTCTTCTGATGTGATCTTAGTCATTAAAGCGACTCGCAATGACGACATCTGAATTTCTAATGGTATGACTGCTTCACACTCGTACACCAGGGGAAAAGGCGTATTGCCTGTCGGGGTCCGAACCGTGGTTCGGTAGGCCCAAAGACATTCACCAAGCTTTTCGTCCCAATCTCGCTTATTCGAGGAGACGAACTTCTTGAGTAACTTGATGATTATTTTGTTGAATGCTTCCGCCAAACCATTAGCGACGGGATTATAGGCAGTTGAAGCCACATTCTGAATTCGGTATTTATCACAAAATTGATAGAATACTTGGCTTATGAATTGGGGACCGTTATCATGGATGATCCGCCTAGGGATACCAAATCGATGGATGACATGGTGTTTGATGAAATTAACCACGTTGGAAGTTTTAACTTCGACAAGTGATATAGCTTCTGCCCATTTTGAAAAGCAATCAGTTATTGCCAGAATAAACCGGTTTCCTTTTGTCGAAGAGGGCTGATTGGCCCTACGACATCGATTCTCCATGCTTCAAATGGCCATGAAGCAACAGTTGGATGGAGCAACTCTGGAGACTGGTGTATGAAATCTGCATGAATTTGGCATGCTTTACACCTTCGTGCATGTTGGATGGCATCGGCTATCATGGTTGGCCAATAATATCCAAGCCTATGCAATCTGTTTTTAAGTTTTGGACCTGGCTGATGAGCTTCGCATATGCCATCATGTGCTTCTTTAAGCACTTCCTGTGCCTCTGAATTAGAAAGGCAACGGAGGAGGACACCGTCATATGAACGACGGTAAAGCGTCTTCAGAGTTGGATCATAGTAAAAACGGAGAGACCTTCGTCTGATAGATGCCGCTTCTTTAGGATTGTCTGGCAGCAGACCATGTAGAGCATAGTCGATGAAAGGAAATCGCCAATCTCTCGGCTCAAGATCCGTCGAGATATTATAAACCTCTCTGGTTCTTAACATATGTTTAGAGCAGACAAGGTGTCGAGTCACCACTGTGAGGTGATACTCGGTGTCGACTGGCAGGGCTAGAGTCGTTGCTAATGCAGCAAGAGCATCCGCCTTAGTATTCTGAGATCGAGATACGTGCTCGATGTAAAAGCCATCAAACAGATTAGCCAATTCGATGACTGTTGATAATAAGGCATCAAATCCTCATGACGGACCTCATATTCGCCTTTAACCTGGTTGATGATCAGTTTTGAATCGCCGTAAGTTTCAAGGTAGCGTACTCCCATTCCGTGGGCGAGCTGAAGACCGATAAGTAGAGCATTATATTCCGCTACATTGTTAGAGCATGATTCCATCAGAGAAAATGCCCTAGGAAGGACATGACTCTGTGGAGAGATAAACACAAACCCCACGCTGGCAATGATTCTACCTTTAGGGCCTATTCGTGATGCTCCATCGAAGAACATCTACCAACTTCATCCTCTGAGGTTACATTGGACTCGAAGACTTCATCTGGAATATCTTCATGAAGTTTTGAGTGCTCCGGAACTGGATGAGCAGCCAAGAACTCTGCAAGGGCCTGGCCTTTAACCGCCTTCTGAGGGATAAAGATCATGCCGTATTGAGACAAAAGAAGCGCCCATTTAGTTAATCTTGAATTCAATGATCCTGGCTTCGTCATGAGAAGACGCAAAGGATTCACTCTGGAAATGACATGTATGGTTTGGCCGACCAAATAATGTCGTGTCTTCTAAACGGCAAAGACAAGAGCTAAGAACTCATTCTCAATAGGATTATAGCGAGATTCCGCCCCTATCAGAGTCCTGCTCAGATAATAAATGGCCTGTTCATGACCATTGTCGTCTTTTTGAGCAAGCAGGGCACCAAGAGAATGATTCATAGCTTTCACATAGAGCAAGAATGGTTTCCCTGATGTGGGAGCCACTAAGGCTGGAGGTTTTGTAAGATATTTCTTGATATCCTCATAAGCTTCTTGACAAACTTGATCCCATACAAAGGAAGCACCCTTTTTCATGAGTCGGGTGAGCGGTTGACAGCGGTCCGAGAGATTTGCGATGAATCTTCTAATATAAGCCAGTCTCCTTGCAAGCCTCTAAGCTCTTTGAGATTCCTCGGTGGCTGCATGCTCTGAATGGCTTTGACTTTGTCTGGGTCAAGATGAATTCCTTTTGATGTAATGATAAACCCAAGGAACTTGCCACTCGAATCTCCCAAGAAGGATTTTGTCGGATTCATCTTCAGTTGATGAGCCCGCATTATGTCGAACATGGTTCTCACGTCACGAAGATGGTCATTCTTATTGCGGCTTTTGACAGCAATGTCGTCGACATAGCATTCTAGCGTTTTTCGGAGATGATCGCGGAAGATTGTACTCATTGCCCGCTGATAGGTTGCTTCGGCGTTCTTCAGCCCGAAGGGCATTACAGTGTAACAGTATACCCCCAATTGCGTTCGGAACGAAGTATGCTTCTCGTCGTCGGGATACATCTTAATCTAGTTGTATCCTGAAAGGCCGTCCATGAAAGACATTCTTTCAAATCCACAGGTATTGTCAATCATGACGTCGGTGATGGGCAGTAGGAATTCGTCTTTAGGACAAGTTGTATTGAGATCACGGTAGTCGATGCAGATCCGAATTTTCCCGTTCTTTTTGAGAACGGGTACGATATTAACAACCCAATCTGGGTGCTGTTCTTCCTGTATGAAGCCACATGCAATGAGCTTATGAACTTCGACTTCAATAGCCTCCATAATGTTCGGGCAAAACCGACGTTGTTGCTGCTTGAATGGCTTAGTGTCAGGTTTGATATTTAGATGATGCATGGCTACTTGTGGATCAAGTCTGGGCATGTCTTCGTAGTTCCATGCGAAGACGTCTATATACTCTTTTACGAGTATTATTAATTCTTCTTTTTTCATAAGTGGTAAACTTTCACTTATAAAAATGGGTTTAGGGTGATCTTGACTGCCCAAGTTGACCTGCACCACCTTGACTTCAGTAGGTGGTTCGCGCAGTTCGAATCGCTTTTCCCACTGGAGATCTAATTGCTGAGCCCATGGTTCCTCATCAGTAGCTTCCGCTGGCTCCAATTGACTGCTTGAAGTCATATTAATGGTGAGATTCTCGAATATCATTCCCACACTGACATCTGAGTCCCACTCAGAGGAAGAGGCAGAATGTGATGGAGTCGGCTTATCATCCCTGGATTGAACCGTTGCTGGTGTGTGGGTGTAACGTATCCCAACCCCCTGCGTGTGTTATCATAGTAATTTGTAGGTTTCCCTTTTGGCACAAAGTTACGCAGCAAACTATGCCTTCCTTTTTCGAAATTCAGGCCCTCTCCACGCTTTAGGTTGTAACCCATTTTTTTCATTATATGGCGCGCTGATCGTGCGTAATGGAAAAATTATGGGGTGTCTGAGTCTGAACTTGAATCTGTGGCTGTGGACCCTCGTGGTTGGGCTCTACCGAAAATTATCGGTGACTGACCTTCTTTGGATGGAGGGATCACTAAAACGGCCCCTTCTACAGATTCCATGGGTGTACTGGACGCGCTTAGTTTATGTAAAGGTATGTGCAGAGAGCTATCCGTAATGGATTCAAACAACCCAACACTCACAGGATAATCAAAGAAAATATTATCATTAATTACCCATTCGCCCTCATCTTCAGAATAAGTGTTGCATTGGGGATTATTAAGACATGCTATAATTGGTTCACCAATCAGAATGGCTGGCATAATCGCTTCAGATTCTGAGTCCGCCTCCTTGCCACTATCATCATTGTCTGGCAATGATTCTTTCGATGTTTCACCGGCCTCTTGATACAGGAGAGCGTCAATAAAGTAATTTTCACCCCTTGAATGGTTGCTTCTCAGCGAAGACAGTTCGTACTATCGCATCATCTTTAACATATTTGAAGCACTGGTGCAGAGTAGAGGGAACGATCCAGTTGGCGTGGATCCACGGTCGTCCTAGTAGCAAGTTGTATGACGTGTCAGCGTCAATGACATAGCACGTCACTTCAGACTTCAGGCTCCCGATTCGGCAACGGAGTCAAATTTTCCCAAGTGGATGACTACTCCCGGCATTAAAACTGTATATTGTAGTAGTGGTTGCGAACAACCTGTATAGTGGTATACTGAGAAAGTAGAGGAGCCTTTTGGGGATGATGCTGAGTGCAGACCCCGGATCAACCTGTACCCTTTCAATGCATGTTGAACCGATGTATCCGGTGTAGTACAGAGGTCGATCATGCTTGTTATCCTTGAGAAGCATATCTTTCGCTGTGAAGGTAATTGCGGATATCTTTGACTGTACATGATGGCATTCAGGGCAAGAAGACCGAGCGTCATCTTTAGGGATTTCTGGCAAATACGTCAGGAATGATTCTGAATCAGCCAGCGCATCTTTAAGTGCTTCTCTTGTCTCTTTTGAGAGACGAAGGAGCTCGTGTATGGTAATATGAGCGGGGATATTAGCCAGCTGGGCCAATATGTCAAAACGCAAGGGCGTGTTTAGCCCTGGGCCTGAAGGCTTCTTCAGGACATGGTCGAACCAGACTTCCCTTGGCTTCTCCTTTCCCTTAGTTGGAATTGAAGCGGGTGTTAATACTTGTACTGACGTCGTTTGCTGTTGTGTCTCGTCAGTAGCTTTCTCATATTGTTTTAAGTATGATTTTCTGGATCGGGTACCCGTCGGGTGAGGTACATCAGCCTGCATCGTGCAAGCGTGCTTTTCCCCTTCAGAATCGCTGAGAGAAGCTGATGTAAGATTGTCATCGTCTGGCAAGATGGAGATGACATTGCAAGATTTGCCCTTCGACTTGGACTTCTTTGAATCCCATTGTTCTTCTTGGATAAGGTTTGGGTGTATCCACATAACTTCCCCTGTCTCCAGTGTCAAGGGAATAAGACCCTTATTATCTTGAGTTTTAACTGCAGAATGTGTGACTTCCAGCCGCGGCGCAGGGACTGGATAAGTCCCGTCAGGAACTGTGACCTTTGGGGTTTTGCCGAACTCGAGGGTCACCATACTTGCAGTGATTTTCTTTTGTTCTGACTTTAGTGTCAGGACTCCGGCGTCGATCAAAGCTTGAATTCTGTCCTTGAGGACAAATCACTTGTCGGTAGGATGGCGAATTATCTTGTGAAAGAGACAGTATTTGGGATCGGTCGTGCGCCCTATTTCATTGGGACGTCGAGCATCTGGCAGCTTCAATTTATTCCCTTTGTAAAGTAAATGAAATATTGTGGCCACCTGATCGTCTTTGAAGGAGTATTATTTCGGAGGACACTTAGACTCCTGATTATTGAAGCCGCTTTCTTGGCCTTCGACTGCACATCCCCTGACAATTCAACGGACATAGTCTCTTTCCCTTTGGCTTGAGAAGACTGTGCCATGTCGCTATGTCCTTTATTATTCATACCCCATTTGCCTTTAGGGGTGGATGGTTCGAACTTTTTAGCCGACTTTTGAGCTATCTCGGCTTGCTCGACCAGTTCTTTCCAGGTATGGGCTTTGATTCCCCCATGCGAACCTCTACTTGGTCTAAGAAGTTGTGCCTGCACGTCTGTAAGAGCATGGGTAATGGCATCCCTGCTGGGCACATCAAAGACAAGTTTCTGAACCGCTCAATGTAGTCACAGACAGATTCGCCCTTCTTTTGCACGGTGGAGAGGAGCTTGTCCATGGTTACCTCGGTATCGTCCTCATAGAAACGAGAAAGGAAACGGGTTTCCAGGTCGATCCAGGAATTGACGGAACCCAGAGGGAGACTTCGGAACCAGTCAAATGCTACCCCCTTTAAGGTGCCAATGAACAGCCTAACCATGTTAGCATCATTGTCTATAACATTACCGGTCTGAGACCGAAAATAGTAGATGTGCTGGTTTGGCGAGTTCTTGCCATTGTACGTATGTAACGTTGGTGGTTTGAACTTTAGTGGGTATGGCACTGAATCCCACTCCAGTGGGTAAGGACGGACTGCCCCTACTTTCTTTAATTCATCCCTCTGAGTTAGGGACGCAATTTGAGCTTGGATGCCTTTAAGGACTTCAGCGTCCAAAGAAGAACCCTCCTTCGACTTCTCCGTCCTTGGCTGTTCATTGCTAAGATGTTCTTCCTCATCATGGTTACTTCCGGTATCATTATTATTCTGGTTATTGAGGAGTTGAGCGAGCATCTGTTGAATGTTGTCCAAAGCTTCTTGCTGGGTCTTAGAAGTTTGCTCCTGAGCTTCCAGACGTCGACGAAGGTCATCATTACCATTTTCAGCCATATTCACTGATAGTTTGTCTGTTCGCACTGAGCTGACTGTCGCCGAAGAGGCATACCCACTGTCTTCATCCTCTTCATCAGACTGATCCTCTCCTTGGTTCTGGTGAGGCTACTGTAGTTGAGGAAGATAGCTGTTCATAACTGTAGGGCATTGCAACCCTAGATCTGGTGTTGCGGAAGACACCTTCTTCATGTACCAAGACTTCGCTCAAGCCTGGGCTATAATCCGGATCTGAGGAGCCGTAGGGAGTGTCGTAGGACGCTCATCTACCCCTGTGTAGCTCTCGTCCTCTTCCGGTCATGTTAACGGATGCAGAGGGTAAATCTCGCGATATGCTCCTTTTACGATGTTTTACCGGAGCTTGCACCGACAGTCGATCAAAAACTAATCGTCAGCCTGGAGAAGTGGCGGGGATTGATCCTACCCGGCAATAGACCGAGTGGACTGTCACCAACTGACATCCCACTTGTTGACAACAGGAGGAAGAAGTTTGGAAAGGTTCTGACTTCCGTTTACTTGTCAAGAATTCCCGCAAGTCAGACCCAGCTGGGCCTAAACGGTCGAGCGCAGAGGCTCTGTTGGATTGCGCATAGGATGATGTCCTGCTCCTTTTATCACCGCAGAGGGGATTAGCACTAAATAGTGCTTTAGCTCTAACTTTGCGGTTAAGAACCTTGGGAATGTCCTTGGGTGTTGAAGCTGCATAAGCACCGCTGTCAACACTTAGGGACAATCCCTTAGCTCCGCTACAAAGCGCGAGCTTAGCGCTTGATGGAGTAGGGAGTGAAGCACGCTGTGGTGCTTTATCCGCTATGTTGCTGCGAACATGATTAGCCTTAGATAGTGCTTTGGCTCTAAATTCGTCGCTAAAAGCTTTGGAAATGCCTTTGGGCGCTGAAGCTGCATAAGCACCGTTATCAGCACTTAGGGACAATCTCTTAGCTTTGCTTGAAGAACTGGGGAACGAAGCACGCTGTAGTGCTTTGGTTCCAGCTTCGTGGCTATGAACATCATGTGTACCCTGAGGTACAGTAGCTTTGTTCATGAGAACGAGGCTGGCGCTAGACGTTACTGCTTTTGAATTGGGCGAAGGTACAGTCGCCGTTGTGACTTCGCGGCCAGCAGCCTCGTTGGAGCAGGCGGGCATCTTGCCTTTTTCTTCGCAAGAGAGACGCACTTGTGGCGTAGCTACGCCTGAGGCTTTATACAGAGTCTTCTGCTTTGGCCTCCACATCTGCTTTGACAAAGGAGACCTAGGTTCGCAGGGAACCTGACTAGCCACACGCGAGGCTGAGGGGTGTCGGCAGAATTCTACTTCTGGTTTCTGTTCTGAGGCCTTGGCCATGGAGACCTTTCTATGCTTCCGTGCATGAAGCGTTAGACCACCCCCAGAGAGGACTTCTTCAAATTTTCCTTGGTCGAAGTGAACGACCAGGTTCTCGAAAGTGATAGGCTTGCACTGTGGGCCTGCTTCCTTGTTACGCCAGAGGACCGCAGTAGGCTCGCAAAGAGCCTCATCTGTCTCTGCGGAGACTTGCTTTGAAGACTTAGCTAGAGGGGCTCTGGCCGCACCGGCTTCCTTGAATTCAGAGATAGACCCGAAGGTCTGTTCGTCGCATTGCGATACTTGATTCTCAACAGTGGAGAAACCGCTCCCCAGCGGAGTCGCCATCTTGTTTTCCATTGATTTTGCAAAGGGGAAAACTTACAAAAAGGGTTCGAGGAGCTAAATTACAAGTAACACAAAAGATTACAAGTAGATCTCCTCTGAGATTCTAGAGAAGTGTGCCGATAGGAGTCTGGTCAGCGCGCGACCACTTTGTCCCTTTGACGATGCCATCGATAAGATTCCCTTCTCGCTTGTTTGGGGAATCGGAGAACAGAGGGTTGGTAGAACCTTCTCGTTACTTCTCAAACTGTCTTCACTTGGGAATTCCTTCTCGCCTGGTTCCAAAATTTCTTGAGAGGAAGGAAGATATTAGGGTATCAGCACCCTGATTAGAGAAATAGTTCTTTGAATTCTCTAAATTCTTGAAAGTTAGAGAATAAATCTCTGTTTAGCCGCCTCTCTGTGTGCGTCTCTTTGCCTGTGCGCCCTCTTGCGTCTTGTACCCTTGGTGGGCTATTTATAAGGAGAGTAGGGGTATAATTGTCCCCTGAAAATCTGGAAACAGATTGAGTCAAATCTGTTCAAATCTGGAAAGTAGCCTTACTGCGAGGCTAGAATCAGCTTCTGCGAAGCTAGGAATAGCAGGTAGGTCAGTCTCCTGATCTGTTTTGATTCTTTCCATATAATTGAAAGATCTCCCCTGATCCTCTTACTCGTTTTAGGAGAGTCAAGAGATTATGGCAAACAACTGTCAAATTTGATCTCAGATTTGATCTCGATTAGATTTGATTTGATCTCATCTGGAGATTTAATTGGTCAAAGATTGACCATGAAAGACCCGTAGCGGAGCTACCGCGTCGAGCTCATAGCGGAGCTAGAAAGAGCATCTGGCGAAGTTAGAAGAAAGCTCTTCAGCGGAGCTGGATAATCATCTGTGGCGAAGCTACCGACCATCTGCGCGGTTGCGTGTGGCTTCGAGCGAAGCTAACTCTCTGCGGAGTTAACTTGAGCACCTCAGGCGAAGCTGTAAGTTAGCTTCCTGATAGAGCTTTGAACGGCTCTAAGGCGAAGTTGGGCGATCTTAGCCTCTCAGGCGAGGCTATCCCTTTGGCCTCATGTGATGCTAAGTGTTGAGCTAATCTAGCATCTTAGACCTTCTGAGGTCTGTTCAAAGATATTCTGAGCTCACTGTCTGCTTCACTGGATCAGTAGAGTCCAAGTCGCTGATTTGTTCCTCGGAGATGGGTTTAGGACTGGTCGTCAGCTTGTCTGTCACTCGTCTTTTGTAAATGTCAATAAGTTTAGAAATTGTTCAGGCCAGTCAAGAATCTTGTCTTTTTTAAAGTGTCAACACTAGGTCCCTGATTTTGGTGCATAGGTTCGTGGCGCTTCGGGGACCTTCTAGATATGCTCGGATTTGGTTAAATTCGTCCAGATTTGCGTCAGACACCCGCAAGGGTCTAGGTTCAATGTATCTTCTAGAAACTCCCTTACTTGACCTCAAAGAAATGCGGATTTAATTACCCGAAAATAGGTTTAATTAAGCTCTTATTACTCTTTTGCCCTCCTTGTTTTGATTATCTGCAAGAGAGACCAAAACACGATTTAAATCGATATTTTATTCATAAATCAGTGGGAAAATGTGATATAATAATGCAGAACTGTAGACTAATCACACCCCACACTTATCTTTTGCTCGTCCCAAGCAAAACAAGAAAAAAAACTGTATTACAAATGTTATTACACCACTTTCGCATGTGACGCGATTGCACTGAGCGTGTGCAACAAGCCGTTAAACCTCTAGGTTTCCCCTAGAGGAGGAGTTTTGTCTCCTGAGGGTTTTCAGTGGATTACAACCACAAAATTCATAAAGAAAGAAGACAAATGTTAGTATTTTGAAAACACATTTTGAAAGAGAGACAAGTTTTTGAAATATTTTTACAAAAATATAAGCGATCTAAGGTCATAAGTCCACCAAAATTTATTCTTCTTTAAACTTAGTCTATATGCAAGATCTTGTCTTCAATTAAGATAAGAATTCAAAATTGGATTGAATATTTTATCCTTCATAAAACCTAGATAATATACACTTTGTGATTGTGAAAATTTCTGGGATTTCAACTCTAACCATCAAGCCATTTATATATATATATTTCTTTTTCTTTTTTTTTTTCTTCCCTTAGTTTTCTTAGGCTTTCTAGTTTATCTGGATAGTGAGCCTTTAACCGATGATTCTCAGACCAGATGGTTTAGGGCACTAGATGAGAAAACATCTCTCGGGTTTAAGGACTCGAGTAAACAAGGCCACAAAACTAAGAGGGATTATTTGTTTCTTTTGACCACCGTTAGGCGTGAATAATTATGCTTCTTGAGGCATAGTTATCCAGCTTAATAAGTGATTTTTTATTCATTTATATCATATTTATTTATTTTAATTTTTTATTTTATGGCATTTTTATCTTTGTTTCCATCCCAAAAATGTGTAAGTGTGAAGTGCATACTATCTAAAAGGTAAAAAATTCAAGATAAAATTATCTCTCCAATTTTTCTTACTTAGCATATAATTTTAAAAAAGATCCATTATTTTGACTAGGTTTAAGATGTCATAATTAGGCTCCCTTAATTTCTAAGATCATCTTAATTTTCTTAAAAATAGATCAAAACTTTGTCTCTTATTTCAAAAAGTTTTTAAAGAAAGGGAAAATTCCTACAAAAGAGAAGATTTCTAAAAGTATCCTAAAAGAAGTGAAAAAGGAAGAAAATCTAAAAAACTCTATATTAGTAGACCCTCCCCCACACTTATCTCATTCATTGTCTTCAATGCATCGTGATGTATGTATGCATGAAATAAATAGAGAGGGAAGGAAAAATCACCTCAAGGTGGTGGTTCTGGTGGTGGCCTGATTGGTCCACGAAATGCGGCCCAATCTAATTTACGTGGTGTCCAGACGAACCCACCAGAAACGTCTAAAATACAACCCACTAGAATGATGTATATATGGATGATTTTTATTAAGATTTTTACCCCATCTAATTTCAAATTTTCAAAATAATTTCTGAGTCAATTTTATCAACACCTTTGTCTTAAAATGGAGTATGAAAAGATGAAATGATTGATTTAGCCTCGGAAGTACATGAACTAATATCGACTCAGAAATTTGGCTTAAGTCAAGTAAAGACTCAGGAGTCCAAATTGGTTCAGGAATCGGGTCCAAATCAAGGAATTGAAATCCTATTCCACATTTATTTTAACGGAATGACTTTCTAAGATTGGTGATTCAAGTTCAAGAATGACAGGTGTCGGAACCAAAACTGACTCTAAAATGTTGCATGAGTTAATATTGACTCAGGAATTAAAACTGGATTACAAATTTGAAGATCAAAGTCACATTTCTTATTGAGTTTAATTTCATAAAAATGAGAACTTGCCAATTTGTCAATGAACATTCAAAAGTATGAAATTGCTCAAGTTCAGTTCGTTGATCATAAAAGATTGGTGATTCAATTTCACGATGGATTGGCACAGGATCCAATGTTGACTCGGGAAAAAGCCTGAAATCAGGTAAAAACACCTCAGTCATTATGGAATCAAGAAGTGAAATTGAATTACCAAGTTGAGGTTCAGATCATATTCATGCTCAAGTTCAATCTCAGAAAAAGGATAACTTATCAAAATATCAATGGGCTTTTCAATATTTGAAGTTTGGTCAAGTTCAGATGGGTGTGCTGAAATTAATTTTGGTTTCTAGAATAAGAAGAGTCCTAGGTCAGATCAATAAAGTTAGAGATATCTAGATTGGTCAAAGGTTGATAAGAGAGTTTTCTCATTCCTATAAATGTTGATCAATTGACTCAATTGTATTTCCAGCCTATTGATAGACTGAGCAGAAGATTTTTGAAATTATAGCGCAAACTCCTACAAGATTTCTATACTTTTTTCTAGATGTGATGTTTCTTCAGGTGGATGCTCTAGAAAGGCAGTATAGGAATCTTGGTTTCTAAAAGAATAAGAGTCATGGGTCAAGTTGATAGAGTTAGAGATATCTGGATTGGTCAAAGATTGATAAGAGAGAGTTTCTTCATTCTTATAAATGTTGACCAATTGACTCAATTACGTTTCCAACCTATCGATAGACTGAGAAGAAGATTTTTAAAATTATATTGCGGACTTCTGCAAGATTTCTATATTCTTTTCTAGATGTGATTTTACTTCAAGTGAATGGTCCAGAAAGGGAGTATAAGAATTTTAGTTTTGAAAAGATAGTGAAGATTGTGAGTCCAACATGTTTTGAGTTTGAAGCTCAGACTCACGAAAGCACTCCATACTCATTTTCAGGGTAGACGGTTGGTCATGTTGAATAGGTGAAACTGAGGATGAATCATGAAAATATTGTGAAATTAGGGAGTTGAGCTTCTCTTGTTGGGACTCAAGCATGGTTTGTACAGCTTCTATATTCTTTTCTAACTCAGAGTTTTCTTTAATGGGTGGTCTAGGAAAAGGAGTATAGGAAGCAAAATTGGAGAATGGAGATTGTGAAAATTGTGAAAATTGTGAATAAGATAGTGAAAAATTTGATTCGGGGGAGGTGAATCCCCATTGACTCTGTGACCAGTTGAAATTATTTTTGAAATTATAGTCATAAGATTGAGGGTATGGGTTGTACTGATTCGGATAAGTCAAACCTAGTGTATTTGATTGGATCATATTGTAAAAAACTGGGTTGGAATTATCCGAAACAAATGGGGTCGGAGTGAAATATGGATTCATATTAGGATTGAAAGAATTGTTATTGTTGAATTCCATTTCACAAACAATCACAAACAAAAACGAAAAAGCAAACAACAAACAAACAAAATAAAATTAAAATCAAGCCTATATTAAGGTTGACCTTGACCTAGACGACTCCTAACTGGTCGATTACCCGAGGGAGGTTGTTGCTTGAATCCGACCACAAGCTAATCGGTCAGGTAGGGGCAAAATACGGTGGGAGGTATCCGTGCATACGCAACGGGCCTTAATTACGCTAAACCATGGTATTTTCGAGGCGTAACCTCTTAATCCCCAACCTTTGACACTGATTTCACTAGAGTAAGATTCAAAATAAGTTTTCATCCTCGGTCAATCTCTTAATGAGTGCGAGATGTCCTTAGGGGCCAACATCAATCAATTTTTATTAGGGCTTGGGTTGTGTGAGGGGGGAGGTGGTTTTTGGGCTAAGGAAGGGTGATGAAATTCTCACCTTATCTTGTATGGATTTTGCCCTTAATTTCAATTTGTTGTGTGCAATATAGACAAGAATAACACGAAAAGCGAGAAAATCACCCACGTATTTGTTCTATGCTATATGCAATACCATATATACACCTCAGTCCAGACCACAACAACAGAGCAAAATACAGTATATTGGAATTGAAATTGACACGTGCCTAAATGCAAATGTCTAAATCGTTTTAAAAGTGTCTAAATACCATATTTTAGTTCTTTAATTATTGCAGTGTGTAGGTAATCAAAACAGGAAAGTAATAGTACAGATTCACTAGCTATTACAATGAACACAATTTAGCACAACAAGATACACAATTATCACAAACACGCCGCGTTTCCGCGACAAAAGTTGCCTTTGCGCGGCTTTTCTTTAGAAGCTGGGTCCCTGCTTTCTAGAGCAGAGAGATGCAAAGTTAGTGTTTGTTTTGCAATGTTAAGCTCCTATACAGATTGTCCTGCACACCAAAACAGAGAAGAAAATGTTAACAAAAACGTGAAATCAAAACTATTCTCATCCCCGACAACGGCGTCAAAAATTTGATTAGAGCGGAACCAACACTCAAATGTTTATTTATGAAATCAATGTAAATGCATATGTGCTAATGTTCCTTCGATACTTCCGTTATAGCATTGGCTCAACGGGTCGAATCTACAGGGATAGGAGGCGACAGAAGCATTAACAGTCTTTAATTACGTTGGTTGTTAACAATTCTTCTTTGTTAAAAGAATGAGAAAAAGAAAATAAAAGAAAAGAAATCTGAAAGTGATAGGTGAAGAAGGTGAGAAAATGGTGAAGAAAACAAATGAGAAAATAAAAACAATGATGAAGAAGATGAAAACAAGGATGAACTAAGAAGTTGGTGAAAACAATGAAGAAAATGATAAAAGAGTTTGAAATTGATTTTAAAAGAAGATAAAAGAAAACTCATGGCTACTAACTATCAATTGCTCCACTAACCATGCTAACCTCTTAGTGATAGTTGCCTCACATGGATCCTTGGCTATCACTAATCCTTGGCTTTAAGAGACGATATAAAGCATGGCCCATAAGATTATTCTTTTACATTCAAACAACACATCCATACCACACAACAAGTTGTAAGGTACTATTAAATCATCAAAATCGGTTTAGAGGTGAGCATGAAATAAAGAAGACATTGCAAATTAGCAAGTTAGTGAGTTAGAAGTTAGAAATGTTAGAATGTTAGAATCTATCAACATGAGCCATCAATTGCTCTTACAAGAGCAAGGCCTTATAGAGTGTAACACCCCGATCCCGCGGATACGGAGATGTTACTGCGACATATATACGCAGGTCAGAAATACCCTCACGTATATACGCTAAGCATCAGTACAGGCAAGAATCAGAGTACGGAAGCACGTGGTGCATTATACATTCTAACATATGAGTACAATTACAAAGTTATCACCAGATGTGACACAATATTACAAGAATATTACATCACCGATAGGCGCAAGTGCGAGAATTCAAAGAGATGTACAAGTATGAACAGTACAAAAGGGTGCTCACGAGATAGCAGGAGATGCCGCGAGCCAATCAGGGGGAGCAAGGATGGGACTGGAGCTATAGCTGGTCTGTCCACTCCGCAGAAGTGAGCTTAGTCCTCAGCGAGAAGATTCCCTTTCAGTCCAAGCTTCGAGACCTGGACATGAGAATCCAGAGGAGTCAGAACTCCCCGGCGAGTGGTGATGCGAAAGCCAGATGGCGTGCCGAGATAAGCACATGTGTATCAATAAATCTGAAGCGTAAACATGCATTGGAAACCGTGTCGTGAGCAGCGGCATGCAGGAGCAAGTAAAGAGATAGTAATTGATATCTAGCCTGGAACATATATGATATAAGTGATAAAAGCAGGTAATGAGGCGATGAATAAAGTAGACAAGGCAACACCAGATATCCCCTAAACTAACATAAAATCGATAAAACTGAATAAAATTAATTACGAGCAAAACCGATCACATAAGCTTAGGTCACAGCTTCATGAGACTAATACATCGAAGGAATAATCCAAATAAGGAAACCCTCATTTATATACTTTTATCCCATGTCACCATAATCCAAGCGCATACAACCCGAGTTATAAAACAGCACAACAAATTGTATATTAGCATCTTATTATAATTGGGGCCATCTAAGTTCTAAGCTTCAGTATGTGTCCCATTTCACTTACTTTCACTTACAACTTATAAAGCAAGTTATTTGAAAACTGATAAAATTCGATGAATCATGTTTAGGATGGGCCCCGTACATGCCCGGGACAACGGTCCAGGAGTATCCGGTGCTGAGCCGGAACGTACCGCTAGGTACCGGGACTTATTACGCCCGAACAGAAATAGAGTATCGCAGATCCCATAGAAATAGGCCTAGGGAGTGTGCATACCCGGCAGGAATAAACAGGAGTAGGGGTGCCAGCACACCCCACAGAATCCTTAGTGGCCGCCAGGTGATCCCTCAAGTATGTAGCCAGGCGTGACTCGATAAGACCATCATGAACATGATTATTCAGGACCCATCAGTTTCCCCAAATCGGATGCAAGTTGTCTTATAATAATTTATTATGCAATTATCAATTTACGGGAATAGCAGGAGCAGGACATGATCAAGAATTCAGGAGTACATGAGTACATGTAGAACAGGAGTACAGGTCACTGTATATAATATATGTTAACAGGAGTACATGATTCCCGTAAATGTGATAATCACAGGTCAAGAGTTAACATGATAAATGGCAGGTGATAAGTCATGTCACAACAGGGAGCAAGTATCAAGTAGTAGCATGTCAGGTGTCAGGTGATATCATATCAGTTGTCAAGTGATACAGACAGTGTCAAGTATTAGCATGTAGATGATAGGTATCAAGTAATAGCATGACAAGTGTTAACATATCAAGCATGTACTTGTCAAGTGATAGAGTAATAGCTGAGCACAATCAAGCAGAGCTGAGGAAGCTAGAGCGAAGCTAATGTACAACACTAAATGCTATCACGCTCGGCGTGGTTACCGCTCGCAGCGTAGCTAGACTCACGTGTCGCAGCAAGCGTATGAACGCCATACTACCGCTCACGGGGAAGCCATGCTCACGGGGTAATTACACTCAAACAGAGTAAGCAGTAAGGTGTTGACGCTAGGTCCGCCTGCCAGGCGTAGCTTACAGAAAGTCCAAAGGACTTTAAACCTCAAAGGTTATACCCAGAGGTTAAGCCCGAAGGTAAGGTTACCTGCAGAAAGTATCAGTTCCAAACAGCACAAATCGTAAATAATACAAGTCGACCTGATGAAACGGGAAGTCAAAAGGAAAGCGAGAACACTCGCCTAAATATGGAAAAATACTGTGAAATTCCTGATCTCCGAAATCCAGGTAATCAATGCGTAAATGCGTTCAATAAAAAAGAGGAGAGAGAATGGAGACACGGGAATCACAGACGCGGGAGTCGCGTTATGTAGATGTCACAAACGCGGGGTTCAAGACCCGCATTTAAGATATAACACGAGAAGAACGCGGATGCGGACGCGGGTTCCGCGTCGCGTTAACACGAGAAGAATACGGACGCGAGCATAAGCTCCGCGTCGCGTTAACACAAGAACGCGAGAATCGCATTAAACAAATAATAAGAACACGAAGATCGCGTTAAGAAATTGCTTGGATGCAGGGTGAACTCCGCGTCTAGCAATTAACAAGACAATTAACAAGAGAAAGAGAGTGACAAGGGGATGTTAGAGATGCAGGGAAGGGAGTGAGGGGGACACAGGGAATGAGGGAGAAGAGACGCAAGAAAGGAATTAAAGGAAAGGAAGAAAGAAAGAAGGATGGAAAAGAGAAGGGAAGAAAGAAAGAAAGAAGGGAAGAAAAGAAAGAAGATAGGAAAGAAAAGAAAGAAGAATGGAAGGGGGGATGGCCGATCATGTTGCCGGCGGCGGCCGGAGGTGGCCGGAGACGGCCGGAGGTGGCTGGAGATGGGTGGCCAAAGCTCCAAGCCCAATCAATGGTGGTGCAAGTATAGTTAAAATGGTGAAAATGGAGTTTTGGAAACGAGGCTTTGGAGAAAGAAACTATAGCTCGTTGGAAAGAGTATGACGAGGAGAAGAAGATGGTGTGTTTGGTGGTGATCAAGGTGGTGTAGATGGTGGTAGAAATGGTGGAGAAGTTAATGGAGGAAGTAGGTTTCTTGGTGAAAAAAGAGGAAGATGAAGGTGGTGAAGTTGTTGTTGTTGCTAGAATGGAGGAGATGGAGGAGAGAAAGATGGTGGAATTGGTGGTGGAGAAGATGGAGGAGGTGGAGAGGATGGCCGGCCAAAGGGAGGGCAAGGGACTTGGTGGGCTACTGGACGCTTGCTTGAAATGGAGAAGGGGATGTGTATATATAATGGGAGAGTGATATTTACAAGTTTGCCATCCCATTAAATGAAACATGCTTTTCATCAAAAAAATGAGCTGCGTCTCATATAATAAAAATCTGCGTCTAGCAGCTGTCCAGACGCAGCGATGGAATTTGCATTCAGGGAAAAATGCGAAAGTTCGTTTAACAAAAAGGACAAAAGTCATAATGACTTGATTGGAGTTGATTAGCAGTGCATTAAATGTAGAAAGAATGCAAATCTTCGCATTAATAACCAGATCTGAGTTTGGTGAGACTCCCGTCTGAGGAGAGAGAAAAACAAGAAAAATATATAAATATAATATCTGGATAAATTACGGTATCTGGGAAAACACCGAAAACTCCGGAAATGCCCGAAAAATGAAGCAGTTTGAAAAGCTTCCCAAAAATTCTCCAAAATAATAAATATTATTATAAGATGTTTGGTGAGATTGATTTTTAGAAATTCAATCCTGTTTTCAAAATAAAAATCTTGAAGTCCACCGTCGACATTGGTGTACACCGGGTCGGTCGAATTTTGATAAATTCTGAAAAATTCTAGAAAATGCATGAAAGGAGAAAATATAATTTTAAGGAGTAATATGAAAACAGAATCTAGAAATTTGATTCCAATTGTAAACTAAAATTCCTGGAATCAACCAGCGATACTGGCCGACACCAAATCCAGTGAAATTTCGATAAATTTAGAAAAATCCCAGAAAAAGTATTTAGATAGAAAATGTGATTTTAATAAGTTATGAAAATGTCATTTCTTAAAATTTAACTCCGTTTGTAAATTTAAAATCTGAGAATCGGTCAGTGGTACTAGTCGACACCAGTTTTGAAGATTTTCAATTTAATTCTGAAAAATTTCAGAAAATCATGAAAAATTTAAAATATTGGAAAATGATGTTTGAAACTGAAATTGATCAAATCTGAATAGCAAAAAGGCCAAATCGAGTAATAACAAGGATCGGGTCCCCGGTTTAGACTAGGGCTGACTCCGAGTTCACGAATCCAGATCCACGACAAAACGATCATATAAATATTTCATAATATAGAACAAATACAGGAAGTAAACCAAAAAATATGATCGAAAAATATGAATACGCAACTAAGTACGCATTTCGGGAGTGGGGGGTTACATTCCACCCACCTTACAAAAATTGCGTCCTCGCAATTTCGATAAGGGGAAGATGAACACAGGAGAGACCAGGGTCGATAATGAGAGAATGATAAAGTGAAATATTTACGAAAGATTACCAACTCAAAATACAAAAGATCAGCGTAGCGGTTACAGTGACATCCTCAAGATTCCTGTTCTGGATACTGAGCTTCATATTCTGCTGTTGCTTGGCCTGATGCCTCTGCTGACATGTCGTAGACTTGGCCTTTACCATGATCTACTCTAGTTCTATGTCCTCTCTGTGGCTGATCATACTGCTGGGGCGGGAATGGAGCTCTTCGGTCTACGGGTTCTGGGTTCCTTCTCAGTGGTGAAGCTAGAAGTGCCGGGGGTGTTGCTCGTGCTGGAAATGTTGATGGTGTTGGATAGGTCCTCTTGAATGTGCAACCACCTGTCGAGTGATTGCCAGATCCACATACCAAACATAGTCCATTAGCCTTTCGGCAGTTGCGTTGGATGTGTCCGGGCTTTTGGCAGTACCCGCATATCATCAGCTGAGGGGGAGGTCAGAATGGTCGCTTGACTATCGGCTCGTTGGTGGTCCTGGCTACGTCTTCTTCATTCATCAACTGAAAGGGTCTCTTTATTGATTTGTTCTGAACCTGGTTCTCATTCTTCCTCTCCAGTCCTCGTTCTACTTCACGGGCAATGGAGAGAACCTGGGAGTATGTCTTCAGTTGTTGAGGAATAAGATACATCTGGACATCCATCTTCAGCCCTTGCTGAAATCTTCTCGCCCGTTTTTCTTCGTTTGCCACCATGTAAGGAGCAAATCTATTGAGCCTCAAGAATTCAGCAACATATTCATCAACTGACTGGTTTCGCTGTTGTAACCGGATAAATTGTTCTTCCATGTCCCTTTGAGCTGTTGCAGGGAAGAATCTCTCGTAGAAACCCTTTGAGAACTGGTCCCATGTGATGGGTTTCTCTAGTGTCGCTTTTTCTGCCAACCACCATGTTCGGGCCACATCCTTCAATTGTATCTTGGCCACTTCCACTTGGTTCTCATTAGGGACTTGGGCTACCTTCAAAAGATCTGTCGTGTCTACCAGCCACTGTTCTGCATCCAGGGGTTTCTCTGTACCTGAAAAGATCGCCGGCTGTAATCTTCTGAAGTCTGACACATTACCTGGCCTCTGCTCCCATGGTACAACCAACAGTCCTTGACGTAGAAGCTCTGTCTGCTGTTGTTGACTCTGCATCATCCCTTGAAGTACCCTCATCAGGCTTTCATTGTCTCTACTGGATCCATCTTGAGAAGTACCAGCACCATTACATGTTCCCCGTCTTTCCATATCTGAGTTGGTTGAAGGGGGGTAACAAGAAGGAGCTAGAAGGTAAAAGATTAAAGGGTCTCAGGATTCAAGAAATGGATCAGAAGGAAGAGAGAGATAACTCTGCACTTGTAATTGGATTGTATAATCAGGATTCTTGTATTCCAGTTGCAAATTTCTTTACCATTAATTTGTCGTTTGGGCGCACTGAGGATGTGAGAACCTAGGCTCTGATACCATCCTGTAATGCCCCGATCCCACGGATACGGAGACGTTACTGTGACGTATATACGCAGGTCAGAAATACCCTCACGTATATACGCTAAGCTTCAGTACAGGCAAGAATCAGAGTACAGAAGCACGTGGTACATTATACATTCCAACATATGAGTACAATTATAAAGTTATCACCAGATGTGACACAATATTACAAGAATATTACATCACCGATAGGCACAAGTGTGAGAATTCAAAGAGATGTACAAGTAAGAGCAGTACAAAAGGGTGCTCACGAGATAGCAGGAGATGCCGCGAGCCAATCAGGGAGAGCAAGGAAGGGACTGGAGCTACAACTGGTCTGTCCACTCTGCAGAAGTGAGCTTAGTCCTCAGCAAGAAGATCCCCTTTCAGTTCAAGCTTCGAGACCTGGACATGAGAATCCAGAAGAGTCAGAACTCCCCGGCGAGTGGTGATGCGAAAGCCAGATGGCGTGCTGAGATAAGCACATGTGTATCGATAAATCCGAAATGTGAACATGCATTGGAAACCGTGTCGTGAGCAGCGGCATGCAGGAGCAAGTAAAGACAGTAATCGATATCTAGCCGGGAACATATATGATATAAGATGATAAAAGCAGGTAACGAGGCGATGAATAAAGTAGACAAGGCAACACCAGATATCTCCTAAACTAACATAAAATCGATAAAACTGATAAAACCGAATAAAACTAATTACGAGCAAAACCGATCGCACAAGCTCAGGTCACGGCTCCATGAGACTAGTACATCGAAGGAATAATCCAAATAAGGAAACCCTCATCTATATACCTTTATCCCATGTCACCATAATCCAAGCGCATACAACCCGAGTTACAAAACAGCACAACAAATTGTATATTAGCATCTTATTATAATTGGGGCCGTCTAAGTTCTAGGCTTCAGTATGTGTCCCATTCTACATACTTTCACTTACAACTTATAGAGCAAGTTATTTGAAAACCGATAAAATTTGATGAATCATGTTTAGGATGGGCCCCGTACATGCCCGGGACAACGGTCCAGGAGTATCCGGTGCTGAGCCGGAACGTACCGCTAGGTACCAGGATTTATTTACGCCCGAATAGGAATAGAGTATCGCAGATCCCATAGAAATAGGCCTAGGGCGTGTGCATACCCGGCAGGAATAAACAGGAGTAGGGGTGCCAGCGTACCCCACGGAATCCCTGGTGGCCGCCAGGTGATCCCTCAAGTATGTGGCCACGCGTGACTCGATAAGACCACCAGGAACATGATTATTCAGGACCCATCAGTTTCCCCCAAACCGGATGCAAGTTGTCTTATAATAATTTATTATGCAATTATCAATTTACGGGAATAGCAGGAGCAGGACATGATCAGGAATTCAGGAGTACATGAGTATATGTAGAACAGGAGTACAGGTCACTGTATATAATATAGGATAACAGGAGTACATGATTCCCGTAAATGTGATAATCACAGGTCAAGAGTTAACATGATAAATGGCAGGTGATAAGTCATGTCACAACAGGGAGCAAGTATCAAGTAGTAGCATGTCGGGTGTCAGGTGATATCATATCAGTTGTCAAGTATTAGCATGTAGATGATAGGTATCAAGTAATAGCATGACAAGTGTTAACATATCAAGCATGTACTTGACAAGTGATAGAGTAATAGCTGCGCACAATCAAGCAGAGCTGAGCAAGCTGGAGCGAAGCTAATGTACAACACTAAATGCTATCACGCTCGGCGTGGTTACCGCTCGCAGCGTAGCTAGTCACACGTGTCGCAGCAAGCGTATGAACGCCATACTACCGCTCACGGGGAAGCCATGCTCATGAGGTAACTACACTAAAATGGAGTAAGCAGTAAGGTGTTGACGCTAGGTCCGCCTGCCAGGCGTAGCATACAGAAAGTCCAGAGGACTTTAAACCTCAAAGGTTGTACCCAGAGGTTAGGCCCGAAGGTAAGGTTACCTACAGAAAGTATCAGTTCCAAACAGCACAACTCGTAAATAATACAAGTCGACCTGATGAAACGGGAAGTCAAAAGGAAAGAGAGAACACTCGACTAAATACGGAAAAATACTGTGAAATCTCTGATCTCCGGAATCCAGGTAATCAACGCGTAAACGGGTTCAATAAAAAGGAGGAGAGAGAATAAACGAAGAGGAGAGAGAATGGAGACGCGAGAATCGCAAACGCGGGATTCGCGTTGTGTAGATGTCACAAACGCGGGGTTCGAGACCCGTGTTTAAGCTATAACACGAGAAGAACGCAGATGCGGACGCGGGTTTCACGTCGCGTTAACACGAGAAGAACACGGACGCGGGCATAAGCTTCGCGTCGCGTTAACACAAGAACGCGAGAATCGCGTTAAATAAATAATAAGAACGCGAAGATCGCGTTAAGAAATTGCTTGGACGCGGGGTGAACTCCGCGTCTAGCAATTAATAAGAGAAAGAGAGTGACAGGGGGATGTTAGAGATGTAGGGAAGGGAGTGAGGGGGACGCAGGGAATGAGGGAGAAGAGACACAAGAAAGGAATTAAAGGAAAGGAAGAAAGAAAGAAGGATAGGAAAGAGAAGGGAAGGAAGAAAGAAAGAAGGGAAGAAAAGAAAGAAGAAAGGAAAGAAAAGAAAGAAGAATGGAAGGGGGGATGGCTGGTCATGTTGCCAGCGGCGGCCGGAGGTGGACGGAGACGGCCGGAGGTGGCTGGAGATGGGTGGCCAAAGCCCGAAGCCCAATCAATGGTGGTGCAAGTATAGTTAAAATGGTGAAAATGGAGTTTTAGAAATGAGGCTTCGGAGAAAGAAGCTATAGCTCGTTGGAAAGAGTATGACGAGGAGAAGAAGATGGTGTGTTTGGTGGTGATCAAGGTGGTGTAGATGGTGGTAGAAATGGTGGAGAAGTTAATGGAGGAAGTGGGTTTCTTGGTGAAAAAAGAGGAAGATGAAGGTGGTGAAGTTGTTGTTGTTGTTGTTAGAATGGAAGAGGAGATGGAGGAGAGAAAGGTGGTGGAATTGGTGGTGGAGAAGATGGAGGAGGTGGGAGGATGGCCGGCAAAAGGGAGGGCAAGGGACTTGGTGGGCTACTAGACGCTTGCTGAAAATGGAGAAGGAAAGAAAAAATGAAAGAGAGAGAAGAAGGGGATGTGTATATATAATGGAGATGGGATATTTACAAGTTTGCCATCCCACTAAATGAAACATACGTTTCATCAAAAAAATGAGCTGCGTCTCATATAATGAAATTCTGCGTCTAGTAGTTGTCCGGACGCAGTGATGGAACTTGTGTCCAGGGAAAAATGCGAAAGTTGCGTTTAACAAAAAGGACAAAAGTCATAATGACTTGATTGGAGTTGATTAGCAGTGCATTAAATGCAGAAAGAATGCAAATCTTCATATTAATGACCAGATTTGAGTTTGGTGAGACTTGCGTCTGAGGAGAGTGAAAAAATGAGAAAAATATATAAATATAATATCTGGATAAATTCTGATATCGGAGAAAACACCGAAAACTCCGGAAATGCCCGAAAAATGAAGCAGTTTGGAAAGTTTCCCAAAAATTCTCAAAAATAATAAATATTATTATAAGATGTTTGGTGAGTTTGGTTTTTAGAAATTCAATTCTGTTTTCAAAATAAAAATCCTGAAGTCCATCGTCGAAATCGGTCTACACTGGGTCGGCCGGATTTTGATAAATTCTGAAAAATCCCAGAAAGTGCATGAAAGGAGAAAATATAATTTTAAGAAGTAATATGAAAATAGAATTTAGAAATTTAATTCCAATTGTAAACTAAAATTCCTGAAATCAACCAGCGATACTGGCCGACACCAGATCCAGTGGAATTTCGATAAATTTAGAAAAATCCTAGAAAAAGTATTTAGATAGAAAATGTGATTTTAAGAAGTTATGAGAAAGTCGTTTCTTAAAATTTAATTCCGTTTGTAAATTAAAAATCCGAGAGTCGGTCAGTGGTAGTAGTCGACACCGGTTTTGAAGATTTTCAATTTAATTCTGAAAATTTTTAGAAAATCATGAAAAATTTAAAATATTAGAAAATGATGTTTGAAACTAAAATAGGTCAAATCTGAATAGCAGAAAGGCCAAATCGAATAATAAATAAGGATCGGGTCCCCGGTTCCGACTAGGGCTGACTCCGAGTTTACGAATCCAGATCCAAGGCAAATCGATCATATAAATATCTCATAATATATAACAAATACAGGAAGTAAATTAAAAAATACGATCGAAAATATGAATACGCAACTAAGTACGTATTCCGGGAGCGGAGTGTTACATAGAGGCTACTAGATTCATGTGGATTATCAAGTAAGGGGTTAAATGGTTAGTGGTTAGTAGTTAGATTGCCATGAGAAGAAAAAATTAGCCAAGTATCATGTAGAAGATGGAGAAGATTACAATGGAGAAGAAAGGAGACACCTTTACATAGATTGTCACTATCTATTATATCATTCTTTCTCTTTCTCTCTCTGAATCTCTCTGTCCAAATACATGATATAAAAAGAAAAGAAAATACAAAAGAAGAAAGAAGAACACCTATACTATACTACACTAAAAGATAGAAAACCTAGTCTAACTTCAATCTGCTTGTGTTCTAGGCCTCTGCAGAGGTATTTATAGGCAAATGAGGCTTCTAAAAGACGAGACGAGGCTACGCGTCGAAAATCGACGTGTGGACCAACCACATTACCACGGAACCGCGGCCATAGCCGCGTTTTAGCGACAATACCAGGGACCTAGGTCCCTGGTTCTAGTGTATAGGTTCGTGGCGCTCGAGGACCTTCTAGATATGCTCAGATTCGGTTAAATTTGTCCAGATTTACGTCAGACACCCGAAGGGTCTAGGTTCAATGTATCTTCTAAAAACTCCCTTACTTGGCCTTCAAGAAATGCGGATTTAATTACCCGAAAATGGGTTTAATTAAGCTCTTATTACCCTTTTACCCTCCTTGTCTTGATTATCTGCAAGAGAGATCAAAACACGGTTTAGACCGACATTTTATTCATAAATCAGTAAGAAAATGTGATATAATAATGCAGAACTGTAAACTAATCAGATGTTAAGAATATCAAACATGAGGTGTTATGAAATCCGTATGTGTGTGTTCAAATAAAGTGATTAGCTAAAATGAGGATCTTTAACTCAAGGTTGTTAGACCCAAATCAAGAGCACCAAGCTCTGATATCACTTGTAGGTTACCTAGAGGGGGTGAATAGGTGACAAGCTAATCAAATGCAAAACTAATGCGGAATTAAAAACTATTTACGCAGACTAAAACTACTAAGCTAACACACAAGGTATAACACAAGAGTGTAGCCGAATTTCCTGTGAAGGACTCTGAACTATCTCCTTAAGATTCCTCTAGATTAAGAGTTGAGGTGTCACTATAGCTCTCTTAGTTGAATATAAGTGTGAGCATATAATCCCAAGCATATAATAATAGAGCACAAGATATATTGAGCATACAAAGAGATAAATAATATAAACATGCAAGATATATAAACACAAGTGAGAGAGAGAGAGAGAGAGAGAGCAATCACAAACACGGGAGAATTATTTTGAGGTTCGAACACCCTTGCTCTACGTCCCCGTCTTCAACACTATGAAGGATTTTCACTAAAAATGATCCCGCAAGATCACTCGGTACCGCAACACCTACAACGAGTTCACACTAGAACTCTTGGACTCACTAGTCCCTCTCCTTATTCCCGCAAGAACAACACACACAAGCACACTAGCTTGCCGAGGCCTCACCTCTTACAACTTCTCCAACTACACGTCGGAACACTTGGTGATCACTTCACTTCATCACCACAAAACTCTCTTCAATACAATGAAACTTGTGATCACTTCTCTTGATCATAAAAATAACTCTCACTACAAAACTCCTATAGGATAGATATGGCAATGGAAAGCTCAAGTTTGTGTGAGAAAAATTAGGATAGATTTGTGGTGAAAAACTCAAGAAATCCCTTTTGAAAACTCTCTTGAAAACTCTCCTTTTGATATGAAAGTATTAGCCCTAAAACAAGTGGAGAAAACCTCTAATAGAGATGAGAAAAACTGGCACTGAAACTCTCCAAAAATCTTATCTAAAACAGCCCAAAGCAGCCCCTTATATAGGCCTTAAAAATATAGCCGTTGAGACAAATCTGTAGCCAGGATGACCTATCGGTCGACCGGCCAACGGTCATATTTCTGACCGTTGTGCCTCAGGTCGACCGGCAGTACCTGAGAGTGGGTACATTTCAGTCGGTCGACCCGTGGTCGACCGGCCTACTTGGCTAGTCCTGTTCATATCTCTTTGCACATTGGTCGATCGGTCCGGTCGAACCGCCCCCTGGTCTGGTCGACCGCCAGTGGGATCTGGCTAGAATTTTGGGACTTAAAACCTTGTCTTTTAAACTCCAATAGAATCTCATAAAATCTACAAAAATAAGTTCATTGCAATACTTTGAAGTACAAATATGTGTGATAAAAAATCAACACATATTGCAAACTTTTTGAACCATTTTTGTAATAGAGAAATTTAGAAAATCTATATTTTTCAAAATCAATCTTCAATTTGAAAAATGATTTTTTTAAAACTTCTCCAAATACAAAAACAAGATATTTTAAACACTTTTGAAACTTAGTGTGTATGGATATGATCCAATACACATATAAGACGAAATATCTATGTTTTTGATAATAAGCTCTAAAATAAGTTTTGATAAATATAAAACTCAAACATATGATATAGAATCATCAAATAAGTTTTTCTAAATGTTTGATGCAACAATATGTATGGATGAAATTCAAAACACATATAGACCATATAAACTTGTTTTGATGAACTCTAATCATAAAATATAGTATACTTTGAAGATCAAAACAAAAACGGTATTTTCTAAAACTGAAACTATTTTATAAAAACACATATGAAATTTTGTGTGTGTATATGAGCTTGAGCAATCCACAACTAATTTATCCTTTACATTTTGTCTAAAAATAAATCTTAACACTTACAAACATGACATAAGTCTTCTTGAAAATCTTCTCTTGAAAATCTTCTTGACTTAGTCCAAACCTTGATCCAATGAGTTAGACTCTTCTTGAGTACTTGATGCGATCTTGATGCACGAGCTCTTGATTCAACACGTGCTAGTTTCAAAACTTGACTTCAAATCTTTTGTTAAAGCTAAACACCTACTAAGATCTTGATCAAATATCTGAAACTAAATAAGCACAAGATCATTAGTACTATAACTAAATGAGTTAATCATCATCAAAACTAGAGTGATGGGCCTTTGTGCTAACAGAAACAGACTGGTGAAAGATTAAGGAGCTCCAAATTGGTAATGTTGAAAGATACAACAAACAATTTCTACAATTTGTCCAGAATAATGGCATTGGTACTCACTTCACAGATGGAATACGTGGGTTGGCTAAAAATATCAACCGTTTCTTACTGGAGAAGGCTCGATGTTTGTTGTCTAATACACGATTAGACAAATCGTTTTGGGACTGAGGCATAATATATGCTAGCCATCTCATAAATGGATTGTCATCGACTGCAATAGGAGACAAAACTCCGTTGGATGTTTGGTTAGGTGGAGCTACTCAGGATTATGACTTGCTACAGGTATTTGAAAGTCCGGCCTATTTTAGTGCCAAAGATGGTAAGGTAAATCCGCGAGCAGAAAAGTTTGTGTTTTTGGGTGTCAAAAAGAATTTGAAAAGTTACAAGTTATGGGACCCTAAAAACAAAAAGATTATGCTGAATAAGCATGTCACATTTGATGAGACTTCATTGTTGAAGTCCACCATCTCTCAATAGGTGGAGAGAACGAAGAGTAAAGATGTATTGCAGTGGTGGAGGTTGATGTTACTCCACCTCCAGTTGGTTCGGTATCAGTAAGGACTTCACTGGATGTGACACCGGTTGGAGATCATATATCCAGTTTTGATGCTAAATAGGTTGAAGATATTGATGAGGATGTTGAATTTTTGCAACTATTAGAATAAAGATAAAATCACGAAAGTGGATAAAGAAGCATGAATCTCAAGTTGGTGAGCGCGACAAGCTCAAATTGAAGGCCATTGTTCTCCATGACAGTATTGGTAAGGAGATTCATATGACTCAGCCAGTTCGGATCGCTACTGAAGATTTAATCACAGTTATTTGAGCTCGGTGGAGCTCGTTTTAATGAACTACGGATGGCTTGATCATTTGGGTAAGGTACGTAGGCTACATAGACGCAGTCATTTTTATGATGCAACCCATATGAAACTATTTGGTGTATTTGGATTTTCGAGAATTGATGGCAGAAGCTGATTTGGACTTCACGTAGAGGTGAAGTGTTGTGATCTCGACGAACATTTTGGTCTTTCGATGAGAAGATAGTTGAGCTTGCATAAGGGGGCGTGCATCCAGTTCGTTGAGCTAATATTGGTATCTAGTGTCGGGTCAGCCAGACCAGATGATCAAATTCTATGTAAAGGACTGCTATGGATACGATACTAATTTTATGGGGTAGTAGCTACAGTTCTGATATGCTTTTCCATATTCTTTGCCTTCATGTTCGCCTTCTGCATCAAGAACCTAAATTTCCAACAAAGGTAGGAAATTGCATCCATGAGAAGTTCAGCAATACGTCGAATTTACTGTCACTGGATGGCGCAAGTACTCCATTGCTTTCCTTTTAGCTTGAAGGACTTCATTGCTTCTTTTTGGAGGCTCCATAAACTAAGAATGAAAGCTTGCAGCCGTTTCTTCGTGCATTGGGTATGTTTATGTATATGTATGTGTATATAACACGTACAATTGGCTGGACTTCATCTTTGATATCAGCCTCTGTTGTATCTATTGTTTTGGTCTGGGCTGATACGAGCTTCTTTTGTATCTATTTTGTTTTGGCAGTAATTCATCTTTGATGAGTGTTTTCTTGGCCTTTCTATTTTCTATTTGTATCTATCTTTGTTAACCTTTTGTTTTCTTCTCATTTTTGTGATTGTTTCAACTTCTTAATGATCAAAACAATTCCTGTTGGAGTCAGTTACATCTAGTGCATTTGTTGGCTTGATTTGTGCTTCTCTGGTAATTATTTTGTTTTGGCTGGACTTCAGTGTTTTGATGGGCCTTTACATGTTTAATGTCATACAAGTATGTAGTAATTGGATATTCAAATAGAAAATCTTACTGAAAAAGTTTGTTTCTCCTTCATTAGATACTCCCGTGCCTTAGCTCCTCCCCAATTTCCCAACTTTTGCGAGTTTTTCTTGTTTTTTCCCCTTTGTTTTTGTGACTATAAAAAAAAAAAGAAAAGTTTTTTTTTGGGTAAAAAAACTTAAAAAAAAGAAAAGAAAAGTTAACACTGATAACTGGCATTTTTTTTTGTTGAACCATAGTGATAAAAATGAAATTTATAATTCAATATATATATATATATATATATATATATATATATATATATATATATATATATATATATATATATATATATATATATATATATATATATATATATTAAATTAACTCAATTCCCGACGGGATTCACCGGCAACCTCTGGGTAGCAATCCCCGGACCTTATCAGGGCTATGTCGGGAGAAGAAGAAATGTCCGCGAGATAGTGTTCGAACCGTACCGTGAAAAATATTGTATTCTAACTAACACAGGCCAATCGGTTGCACAACGGCGGGTACTACACAATTTGGCAATTCATCATATCATACCAATATTAAACTTTTTAACTAGCCTGAGTTGCAAGAGAAGTGAATTTGGGATTCAAGGTGCTGAAGCATCTCAGGAGATGGCTTTCCTCTCTTGTATTTTTGTTGACATCCACAACTCACATGGTACAAATTGGAGAACAAAATGATCATACCATCCCATTATTGGGTAAACTTTTCTAATGAGATTCAAGTAAGAAAAATATATTAGTATTCTTTTGATCAGGCTCAATGATAAGGGTTCGGTTGCCCCCCATCTTGAAAAAGAGAGAGAATGCATATTCAACTCAGATAAGGACCGATGTGTACAGGGCTAGTGTAAAGAGAATGACATTTATAAGCTATTTGGACTCAATTAGTTTTATTTTTAATAATCTGGATCTTTCTTATCTGTGCTAAAATTAAACGAAGTTGAAGTCCGCCTGAGGAAGACAAAATTGAATGGACTGGGTGCTAGTCCAAATCAACAGAAGAGAACAATGATCATTAATCCTTGATGGCTTTTTATTTGTATTATTATTAGAAAAAACAGTAACCTAGAAAAGATCATGCATTTTATTAATAAAATTTCACTGAAAACAATCTTGTAGATACATAAGATAGAGTCATTAAAAGAAAAAAAACTGCTGAACTGTATAGTTTCCGAGCACACGCACGTGCATGAAGAAAGGAAGTACCAAAATATAACTTCGAATAAAAAAGCATGATAGAGAATGAAATCGGACTCCTTGAGACAAAATATAAGTTGATTTTTAAAATTGATATCCCATATTACGATCAACCTACGAAGCAAAAGTCAAGGATTCGAGAAGACACCCATCAAATCTCTGTCTTTGTCAGTTGTCTCCCCTAGTCCTGGCACGTTTTGATCCACTCCAGTCGACATTGATAAGAGAAACTTTTTGGGCCACAGTTTGGTCTTCAGCAAACTTTGCTCTCCTGTAACACAGAGGCCGACAAGCTCTCACATCTCTAAGTGAATGATGAATGAATGATGATGATGATATATTTTCTAGAAGCACAAACTTTTTAATGGCTGAGCTAGGTTGCAGTCACTGCTAAGAGCCTCATTTTTCTTCTCTAATTTACTACAGTGGAGCTACTTTGATGCATCTCCATTTGTCCTTTGCTCCACAATTTCTTTCAGCGTGTGTTCCTTTGTATGTATCTGATGGCTCATCATTCTTTTTATTCGCATCATTATTACTTTTCTTTTAATTGTCCAATGGCTTTGATATTTAAAGTTGCTTTGGTAATTTGAAAATGCATGCTATTTAAAAATAAAACTCTAAAGTTGAAGAGAGTAGTATTTTTGTATACCAAGAACAAGAGAAGACGAACTAATAAAAACATTACAACAAATACATAGAGCATGTAGTTATAGCACTACTTAAAAGAATTCCAATAAATTGGAAACCTAGCTTTTTTTCTTTCACCCCTCATTTTCAGTATATGTGGTTAAATTTTGAAAGGAATCTTCAAGGAGGATCCTAAGTACCTCAAACCTAGAATAGTTTGAAAGTTTGAGTAAACAAGGGAGTGATAGTTTCAACTTAATTACTCACAATAGTTATTTTGATATGTTATGAGTCCTCTAAATTAGATGGTCATGATGATGATACGATGATAATTTTCTCGAACTATTGTTGTTATTGTTGTTGCTACTACTACTATTATTATTATTATCATCATCATTATTATTATCATCAATATTCTTACTACCACCACCATCTCCAATAACAGGGTCACCAGTATTATTATCAAGACCCGTCATTGTTATTTAACTTCGATGAATAATAATTTGATATCAAGGGGATTTCATTATAGCCCCCTATGTTAAACCGTAATTAGAAAAAAAAAACTCAGCTTCATAGTTTTATTTGCTTCAGCTACCTCTTTTTTAAACCAACTACATGCGCCCACGTGTCAATCGCAGAAGCGCTCTTCAGCGGCGAAAGACGCAAATGCCCAGTAGTAATCGCTTCGAAAAAAACAGACGCTATGAAAATGCGAACAACTGGTATATAAAGGATTGTGATCATGATCGCAGCCCTCACAAAAAAAAACTATTTGACCATGATCGCAATCCTCATAAAAATGACATATTTCTGAGTGATCGCAGTCCTCACAAAAATGCCCTATCTCTCAGGACTGTGATTGATCACAGTCCTCTTTATTAGGACATGTTTCTAATATTTATACGACTGCAATCATAATCGCAGTCCTCTTTATTAAGACTGTGACCATGATCGCAGTCCAAAAATGCCTTATTTTTTAGTCTTTATTAAAGGATTGTGATCACAGTTGTAGTTTTCAAACATGACCGTGATCATGAGCCGCAGTCCTCATTCAGCATCGCCATCGTCAGCAGACCTCCCGTTCACTGACAACCAATTTATGCCCAATGCTTTCAGATTAAAAAACGCATCGATCACAAATACAAACAAATCTCATCACGAGCATGAACAAATGAGATCTTTAAAAGGTCGATCTCAAAAAAATTTAGTCCGGAGGCTTCACCCCTCTTTCAACTCCCACTGTAACCTGACCGCGCAGGTCGACCCGCGAATTACTCTGCGTCGAGATCAAGAATGAGGGGAGACCAACGTCGGGAGCGATGGAAAAGTATAAAAGAGAAAATAAAAATATATAAAGAAGTGGTGGTTGGGAGGAATCAATTTATGTTGACATGAATGAGACTGTAACGAAGAAAATTATGAAGCTGAGTTGTTTTTTCATTATGAAATAAAGTAGGTGACTGTAACGAAATTTTCCTTTATATTATATACCTTTCCTATTTAATCATTCTGCTAAGTAACAATATCCAATAGAGGAAAAGAATTCGCATAAAATTGAGAGATATTGATATTGAATTATTGTAATTATTTATAGTAATTACCACCTAAGAAACAATTGTAATATTCTACCAACAAATTTCTATGATATCTCCTTTCTCTAACCAATCATTTTTCTCTAACACGTATGACTAGGGGTGCCATCGGATCAGATACGGATCGGATATTGTCTTTACCATATCCATATCCGCACCCAACCTTCGGATACGGATACGGATACGGATATTGACGGATGCGAAAAAATGATATCCGTATCCGTCAAAATCGGATATCGGATATGGATCCGATATTAGCGGATCGGATGCGGATACTAATCGGATATATAAAAATGGATACGCTTAAGGAACAACTAAATAGATATACTTATATTACTTTTTATCTCGTTTACCACAATATTAAATGTGATACATATTATGATATTATTGTGGACATATCAATGCTTCTACCGTATCCATTGTCATTCGACTTCTATAGCAATATATTACACGAGCCCGGTGCTATATGTCGATTCAGATAGCATGATTGATGTCAAAATACTCAAAATATCTCATGCTACTCTTGCAAGAATCGGATACTTTCTACTATTACTTTTTCATCAACTCAAAATATCAAAATTTATTGCCTCATTCCATTGAAGAATAGTCTCTTTCATACGAATATCATTGTCAAGCACCCAGCTTTCGGATATCGGATCGGATACGGATATGATATTGCTTTTACCATATCCGTATCCTCACCTAACTTTCGGATATGGATACGGATATGGATATTGACGGATGTGAAAAAATGATATCCGTATCCGGGTTGGAGGCGGATTTGGATACGGATATCCGCGGATAATCCGCATCCGGTGGCACCCCTACATATGACACGTATTTGGCATCATATTAACAATAAGTATAGCGAACAAATTAGACCTGTAGAACCTTCGACACTAATGGGATGTGAAAATTCATTTCTCTTTGCTTGATATAATTGTTTTTGCCTTGTTTGTTTTGTCTTTTTTCGTTCCGGTGAAAATTGAGTTGACTACATAAACACTTATGCCCTCTTATTCTATGGCTGGTGATAATGATTTCTCTGGTAAGAACCATTTAGTCCACAAACTTCAGCTTTCGTTGATTGTGAGTTGCTTAATTAAGATCCGTCTCACACTCAGGAACTCCATGTTCTCTGCAAGCATCCTAAAATGGTCAAAATCATTGTTGAAAAAAAGTTCTAAAATATAAATCAAAGAGAGACCAAAACAAGCTTGTCCACTGACCTTGGAAAGGAGCCCATTCATGCATCATTCAACGGATTGTCACATGATTGAGAGGCAAGGGTTTTCATACCAAGGGCCCCTTTTTGGAAGAGAGAGAAGAGAGAAGAAGAGTGGGTGAATTGGAAATGAAAGGAGCAGTTTTGAAAAAGAAGAGAGGTGTCTGTTTGTGAACAAAAAAAAAGGAAGGAAAAAGAGATAATGATTACTTTATTAGTTGAGCTATTGTGTGCTATTGAGAGCTATCATGGGAGAGAAAGAGAGAGGAAAATGAAATATTATATATTTATTTTGATCCTCATGCCCCATTCATCTCCTCAAAAGAGAGAGAGAGAGAGAGAGAGAGAGAGAGAGAGAGAGAGAGATAAGAGATCTTTGAAAGAGAGGTGTGTTGCATGCGTAGGTGCAACAACTAATGAGAAATCCCAACAAATAAAGAGAGATACACCAGAGAAGTACCCAAAAGAAATGAACAAATAAAAACGAAACACAATATTTACAAGGTTCGACAATTTGCCTACATCCTCGAGGTAAGAGGGAGAGAGATCTTATTGATTCAACAATCAATTACAGGTTACAATTCATGGGGGCTCTACCCCTTTATTTATAACCAGAGAATCCTAGAGTTTTAGGAAACCATAATTGGATTTGAATCTTGATTAGAAACGAAGTCTGAATCCCAATAGGAGAAGCAGATTCTTCTGTCAGTCGGTAGACCGACCGACCCCACTTCGGTGACTGTCGGCGATAGAAAGTTGGTGCATGACAGTCGATCGACCGCTTTTGTCGACCGTACCTTGCTTCGGTCGATCGACCGCTTCTGTCGACCGTGCCTTGCTTCGATCGACCGAGCTGCTGTTGTGCACGCTATGCATGTCGGTCGACTGGGCAGTCAACTGACCTCTGTTCTGGCATGCTGTGGACTATGTTCTCGCTCCTTTTGATGTTCGATCTCTGCACTGTCTCTTTCGATAAGTTAAAAAACTCTTCAATCAAGCTTTTCTCTCCTCTCTCTCTACAATTCTCCACCTCGGTGAAGATTTCTCAAATCTGAGCCGAACTCAACACAGTACATGTTGACTCGAACGGGGCTATACCTATGTGGCTGCCTACGTACCTTGGCCAAGGGATCAAGTCATTTGTAGTTCATCCAAACGAGCTCCACCGAGCTCAAGCAACTGAAAGGATATGAAGCATCTATTTACAATGTGTAAATTTCACTCCTGAAACCACCTTGTTAAGCATATCAGTGAGATTCTCCTTTGTGTGAATCTTTAGTAATTCAATGTCACCTTCATCAAGAATCTCCCGAACAAGGTAGAACCTGACGTTAATGTGCTTCGTCCTTACATGATACACCTAGTTCATTGCCAAATAGATAGTACTCATGCTATCACAAATGATCTTCAACGGATCCTGATCAATCCCCAAGTCATCGAGCAACCCTTGAAGCCATATTGCCTCTTTCATAGCCTCCATCATGGTCATGTATTCGGGTAACATCCCGATTTTTTTTTATTATTTATTTCTTTTCCTAAAGAATATTTTAATCTTTAGCCATGAGTTAATGCCGGATAATTGGGACTGATAACTATAATGTTCGGCGTACTTTAATCATGAATTAGTGTTGCAGAATGCAAATTTTGATTTATATATCTATATAATTAATTTTCCTGATGATCAAGTGAGAAATCGGTGTCAATAAATTTCCATAAGTATGTGAGTTGTGAATATATCAAGGATTAATGTAAGGAATAACCATGTATGCACAATGTGTCACATATTCAAATACATGAAAATATTTATACATGGTATATACATACCCCACTAACCATACCCTTTTGTTTAATCAAAATACATGTTAGTGGAGGGGGTAGGTGAGCATGTAAGGGATTGATGAAGGGTTAGGATGCCCTTGATTTGTGCAATAGCCACTTGGAGAGAGATGGGAGTGTGGCAAACTTGTAATTAGGGCTGAAGTGAGATCTCTAGTTTTCAGCCTAAATTTCTCATCTCCCATCTTCTTCAACCACTCAAACTCCCATCTTAGAAACCCTAGAATTCATCTTCCCCTCTAAATGAATTCTTAGCTATCCTCTCCACTTCCCATTCTTATTTACCCTCAAGAGAGAGGCATGGATGAGCTTTGGGGGAGGGGAAGGGGGGCGGCCAGCTCGGCCTGGCCGCGGCAAGCGCGGGCCGCGGCGCGCGGGCCGCCGGCGGCGACGCCCAGGCTGCCGGCGGCGGCTCCCAACAAGGGGAGGTTGAGGGAGGGGGAAAAGGGATCTTTCCCTATGGAAAAATTCATGTTTTGAGAAGGTGAAATTCAGCCCTAGATCTGAATTTTTGAAGTGAGTTTATCTAAGCCTTTGATAAATTTCTGATCTGAATTTTAGAAGAAAATTTGTATATAAATAGTGTTAACCTTCAAGGATATTGGTGAATCTAGTACTAGAAGGTAACTTGATGTTCTCTTGAATAGGATCATTGTTCGGGATCATGTGGAAGTTAAAAGATTTGCGAAGAACTCTCTGAATGAAGGTGAGAACTTATTGGGTAAGATTATTAATTGGATAAATATTGGGAGCAAGAATATCTTAATAGACTATGATTATGTGTTATGGCTCTACTAGTAAGATTTGGGGTTGGGTAATGGACTCCATGAAAAGTATTAATTAGAAACATTTCATTGTGTTAGAAACCGTGTAATAGCCATGATAATAATATTGGTATATTCTCAAGGGTAAGAGGCTAGTAATAAGCAATTGTAAAATAAGTCTCTTCTACGAGAACATTGTAATCTACTTGATATTCATTTAAGAGTTATATATGTGATGTTGTTTGCTACTATCAAATAGGGGGATTGGCATGTCGGTGTCCGATGTGGTTATTCGGAAAGGAAAAACGAGACGGTGCTCAGTACGAACCCCTTGTAGAACGCTCAACTTGAAGGTGAGTGGGGTTTTTAATAAATTGCATTGCATTATACCTAATTGCAAATATGGATAATAACTTGTTTGATATAGCATTTTACCTATTTGCATATGTGGCTTGCATTTTGAAGTATGGTGTACAATGGCATTGACATGCATGTTACGGAATAGAATTCATTATGATTGACATGAATATGATTGGTGGATGTTACTTGATTTTGTACATATATATATGTGTGATATTCTTGGTTAAGACAATTGTGTGGATATTGCATAAGAATACAAGGTAACGGGAAAGTACTAATTGAGAGTATTATTCCATATATGAAATGATGTGCTTAATATATGAGTCTTATGAAATTGAATGTGCCGATATTGTGTGTATATAGATGTATGTGTATATATACCATATTGAAAGGAAGGGACCCGTAGTGCACGGGCGGAGTGCGAATGACGGTGATGTATATATATATCATATTGGGAGGAAGGGACCCGTATTGCACGGGCGTAGTGCGAAGACGGTGCCATATCTATCATATTGGGAGGAAGGGACCCGTATTGCACGGGCGGAGTGCGAAGACGGTGCTATGATATACATATATTTGTATCTTACAAATAATTGCGAATAAATGGCTATGTGTGATGTATATGTGTGTGTGAGTGTGTGACACTAAGGGTATGTTGATGTGTTATTGTATATGGTATTGGAGACACTGGATACTGGTCATGTGTGCATCTGTCAACAATAGCTGAAAGTAAATACACAATCAAGTAGAATTATTCTTTATCACACACTTCATGTACCACATTCATCTTATTTTCATGGATCATGAATACTATACATCGTTAATGTCATGCTACAATTATGAATGAGTTTGACTCCACTCACTGAGCCGTCGAACTCACCCCCCATAGCTTCATGTTTTTCAGGGCAAGCCAGGGATAAATAGCAGCTAAAGGGAAGAGTGGAGCACTGAAAGGTTGCACAACATTCATTGAGTGGGCCTACCAGGCTTCTATTTTGACTACTAATTGAGTAGTTTGGTTATATGCATGTACTTAGAGTTGATGTTATAGTTAGATTGAATAGTTGCATATATGATGTATATACGTAGACTCGTGTATAAGTTCTTATGAATATTATCTTGAGTTGGCTTGTATTAGATGGTGATACCAAGGAGATTATTCTCAAGAAAGTCTTGGATTTGTTATCTTGTGTTGTATCCACATGAAATATGTGTGAGATTTTAAGTAGGCGATGTCAAGCCGAAATTGTGATATACCACTGCATGGGTATTGTATATACATATCTGGTTGATGAGAAATATAGAACTGTATGTGTCAATATATCAAGTAGACTCCGTATTACAGAGGAATTGCTGCTAAAATTTTCAAGGATTTGGAGATAGTTAAGATAATCTGTGGATCAATATAATGTTTATGTATCTGGAAATATTATGAAAAATGGGACCGTTACAGTTGGGGCAACTCAAGTCGCAGTGAAAAGCAAATTTGGATCTCTGATGCCTTTAACTATTCGATACAACAAATCAACTTGAATCTGTTGAATATCGATTAACTATACCACCAGAAGTATGCTCAGAATAATGAAACTCTGGTAATGTATATTTATGTTAGAATTAGAATTTATCATGATTAAGAACGGATTCTTGTTATTTTAGAAAACAACGAGCATAAAGTAAAGTGTTACAGTCACTGCAATATTAAAACACTCTGTGTCATCTGTAAAAGAAGGATTGTAAGTCCGTTTTGTTTCCTCATAAATTATGTGATAATTCTTGAATAAGACTGTAAAGTAATGATGCATCTTTTGTAACTCATTTCAAATCCGAAGGAGCACATCCTACAAGTTAAAACTGATTGCCACATGTCCAGTTTAATGAATAAGTGTGAACCTTATACAAGGAGTGTTAACTTACCGATAATTGGTAAATTGTGGTGGGAAACTAAATCAGAAAAAGAGGATGATCAGATAATAGTGTAATCATCACATGCATGAATAAGTGGATGAAAGGGCATGATTTTAGCATTCTTTGATTGAATTAATTTCGTCCAGGCAATAAAGTATTAAATGATAATCAGTCTAGTAAATTAAAGCCACTGAGAGTTTGAGAGTTTTTGTTATCTATTTTATTGGATCAAGACAGATATATTTTGTGGAAGAACTGATGCAAGTTCTAGTCTACAAAGTAAAGTAATTAAATGTAAAGCGTTTCTCTGATGATAGTAAAGCCGAAGAGTCTGCAAGTCGAAGATGTTATATAAGAGCAGAGGGATGAAATATTGAGACCCTAACTCACCCACTTCTCATGACACAGGATTTAATATAGGAGTTCTCTAGAAATTTAGTTGTTATTAAGGCATATCTGATATAGTTGTGACTCGAATTGGAAAGAAAAGTAGTTTGAATCCGCAATGGTTTGGTCCAGTCGAATATCCGAGTTTAGATTGGATCTGTTATTACCGATTGACTTCACCACCAGAAATTCAGAATTTCAAAGCTCTAAGGTCAAAGATTGATGTTAAGAAAAGATTTGACCTTGAATAAAATGAGAAACTGTTTTAAAACGAACAACCGTTGGTTATGAAGTAAAATTATTATATCAAGCATGAAGGCAGCCAGCAACATCCGCGTGGGAAGGATTGAATCCTTGTTCCAATTCATCATAAATTTTTTTTATTATTCCATACATAACCTGGAAGTTTGAGCTGCCAATGTTCATATAAACAGAAGGTGAGCTGAAATTCGAAAGGGATATATTCTATAGTTAGAAACCTATACAGATTTTAAGTCAAGCGAAAAAATTATAAAACCCACATGGAACCGGAAGATGAATTACAAATATTTGACCCTATCTTATTCCTATTGCAATAAGTTTCGAGGACGAAACTTTCTTAAGGAGGGTAGAATGTAACATCCCGATTTTTTTTATTATTTATTTCTTTTCCTAAAGAATATTTTAATCCTTAGCCATTAGTTAATGCCGGATAATTGGAACTGATAACTATAATGTTCGGCGTACTTTAATCATGAATTAGTGTTGCAGAATCCAAATTTTGATTTATGTATCTATATAATTAATTTTCCTGATGATCAAGTGAGAAATCGGTGTCAATAAATTTCCATAAGTATGTGAGTTGTGAATATATCAAGGATTAATGTAAGGAATAACCATGTATGCACAATGTGTCACATATTCAAATACATGAAAATATTTATACATGGTATATACATACCCCACTAACCATACCCTTTTGTTTAATCAAAATACATGTTAGTGGAGGGGGTAGGTGAGCATGTAAGGGATTGATGAAGCGTTAGGATGCCCTTGATTTGTGCAATAGCCACTTGGAGAGAGATGGGAGTGTGGCAAACTTGAAATTAAGGCTGAAGTGAGATCTCTAGTTTTCAGCCCAAATTTCTCATCTCCCATCTTCTTCAACCTCTCAAACTCTCATCTTAAAAACCCTAGAATCCATCTTCCCCTCTAAATGAATTCTTAGCTATCCTCTCCACTTCCCATTCTTATTTACCCTCAAGAGAGAGGCATGGAGGAGCTTTGGGGGAGGGGAGGGGGCGGCAAGCTCGGCCGGCCGCGGCGCGCGGGCCGCCGGCTGCGGCGCCCAACAAGGGGAGGTTGAGGGAGGGGGGAAAAGGGAGCTTTCCCTATGGAAAAATTCATGTTTTGGGAAGGTGAAATTCAGCCCTAGATCTGAATTTTTGAGGTGAGTTTATCTAAGCCTTTGATAAATTTCTGATCTGAATTTTAGAAGAAAATTTGTATATAAATAGTGTTAACCTTCAACGATATTGGTGAATCTAGTACTAGAAGGTAACTTGATGTTCTCTTGAATAGGATCATTGTTCGGGATCATGTGGAAGCTAAAAGATTTGCGAAGAACTCTCCGAATGAAGGTGAGAACTTGTTGGGTAAGATTATTAATTAGATAAATATTGGGAGCAAGAATATCTTAATAGACTATGATTATGTGTTATGGCTCTACTAGTAAGATTTGGGGTTGGGTAATGGACTCCATGAAAAGTATTAATTAGAAACATTTCATTGTGTTAGAAACCGTGTAATAGCCATGATAATAATATTGGTATATTCTCAAGGGTAAGAGGCTAGTAATAAGTAATTGTAAAATAAGTCTCTTCTACGAGAACATTGTAATCCACTTGATATTCATTTAAGAGTTATATATGTGATGTTGTTTGCTACTATCAAATAGGGGGATTGGCATGTCGGTGTCCGATGTGGTTATTCGGAAAGGAAACACGAGACGGTGCTCGGTACGAACCCCTTGTAGAACGCTCAACTTGAAGGTGAGTGGGGTTTTTAATAAATTGCATTGCATTATACCTAATTGCAAATATGGATAATAACTTGTTTGTTATAGCATTTTACCTATTTGCATATGTGGCTTGCATTTTGAAGTATGGTGTACAATGGCATTGACATGCATGTTACGGAATAGAATTCATTATGATTGACATGAATATGATTGGTGGATGTTACTTGATTTTGTACATATATATATGTGTGATATGCTTGGTTAAGACAATTGTGCGGATATTGCATAAGAATACAAGGTAACGGGCAAGTACTAATTGAGAGTATCATTCCATATATGAAATGATGTGCTTAATATATGAGTCTTATGAAATTGAATGTGCCGATATTGTGTGTATATAGATGTATGTGTATATATACCATATTGAAAGGAAGGGACCCGTAGTGCACGGGCGGAGTGCGAATGACGGTGATGTATATATATATCATATTGGGAGGAAGGGACCCGTATTGCACTGGCGGAGTGCGAAGACGGTGCCATATCTATCATATTGGGAGGAAGGGACCCGTATTGCACGGGCGGAGTGCGAAGACGGTGCTATGATATACATATATTTGTATCTTATAAATAATTGCGAATAAATGGCTATGTGTGATGTATATGTGTGTGTGAGTGTGTGACACTAAGGGTATGTTTATGTGTTATTGTATATGGTATTGGAGACACTGGATACTGGTCATGTGTGCATCTATCAACAATAGCTGAAAGTAAATACACAATCAAGTAGAATTATTCTTTATCACACACTTCATGTACCACATTTATCTTATTTTCATGGATCATGAATACTATACATCGTTAATGTCATGCTACAATTATGAATGAGTTTGTCTCCACTCACTGAGCCGTCGAGCTCACCCTCCCATAGCTTCATGTTTTTCAGGGCAAGCCAGGGATAAATAGCAGCTAAAGGCAAGAGTGGAGCACTGAAAGGGTGCACAACATTCATTGAGTGGGCCTACCAGGTTTCTATTTTGACTACTAATTGAGTAGTTTGGTTATATGCATGTACTTAGAGTTGATGTTATAGTTAGATTGAATAGTTGCATATATGATGTATATACGTAGACTCGTGTATAAGTTCTTATGAATATTATCTTGAGTTGGCTTGTATTAGATGGTGATACCAAGGAGATTATTCTCAAGAAAGTCTTGGATTTGTTATCTTGTGTTGTATCCACATGATATATGTGTGAGATTTTAAGTAGGCGATGTCAAGCCGAAATTGTGATATACCACTGCATGGGATATTGTATATACATATCTAGTTGATGAGAAATATAGAACTGTATGTGTCAATATATCAAGTAGACTCTGTATTACAGAGGAAGTGCTGATAAAATTTTCAAGGATTTGGAGATGGTTATGATAATCTATGCATCAATATAATGTTTATGTATCTGGAAATATTATGAAAAATGGGACCGTTACAGTTGGTATCAGAGCAAAGGTTTAGAAATGAGGAGTAAGGCTGAGATATAGGGCCTAGAAAAGTATAGGCATAGGAATGTGACCTAGAATTGTTATTTATACATCGGGATTGATCCATAGGACTAATATGTATGTATGTGTGCATTGTTTGATTGATAGCGTGACTGTATATGAGAAATTCCAAGGGGAGGGTAGTCGGTTCTGACGTGTATGATTGATCTCGAAGTGCATGATATTGATTATTTTCATACGTTTGAAAGAGGGCATACCCGCGTGCCTTGATTCGAATGTGTTCTATTGGGGGTGCGGGCCCTCAGTATGAGCTGCCAGTGATATGGGACACTGGAATAAGAAAGTAATTGAAATATCAGGCAAATCAAGATTAATCGGAGCAGAAGAATCTTATTAAGAATCTGGTTACGGGATAACCAAAGTCTCAGATAAGAGAATATAAGGGATATGCCATACTGAAACGAATACGGATTTTGATACCCTTTGAAGAGCATCCTTATATAGGGATAATTAATACTGTGTGAATATGAAATGAAGAGAGGATGATATTTTGGAGAATCTAGAGACAGAATCATAGGTACCCTAGTGTTTAATAAGATGGTTAATGCATACTTATGTATACAATTGTGAGTCCACCAGTATGTTGAGGGACTGATGGTATGAATGTCATTTGTTTTGTATGTATAGTGGCATGATCATTGTATGAGAAATTTGAGAAGCAAGTTATATTGTGAGACAATCTTACGTGGGTAATATTATACAGATCCTTATCAAAGATTTAAAAGTTTGCACTTAAGTAAAAGGCTTTTCAGTTGGGTGAATCATATTGATAAAGAAGAAATCCTTATCTTCTGTCTCAACCAATTATTGTATACAGATTCAAGTCAGGTGCTCACCGCAAGTTGCAACTATCATTGATATTACATTAAGTTACATCATGACAGATAACATGAAATAGTGTTTGGGTTCACTAGACGAGACCAGATTAAGTAACAACATTCATGAAAACAATAATTGTAACATATTGTGAATTTTATGCAGGGATGTACCCGTGGCATGGGTAGTTGTTATTTACACAGTGTAATTCTTCCGAAACTTGGGAAATTGAAATTTGATACATTATGATCTCTAATGTGGATAATGATATAAGTGATTATAACTTATTCATCGAACATATGAATAGGGTGTGAAACCTATGCTGTTGATTTAGTAATGAAGTTAAATATAAAGTTAAGAGATAATTCAGGGTCAATTTCTCACCTCTTGCAAGCAAAGAGGGATGGCTTCGTAATGTAGAGAAGATGTTAAATGCGTTGGATTATAATGGGAAGCATGAAATAATCCTTATATAGTTAAGGTCTCAAAAATCATAATCATAATAGTTCAGGAAATTTTTGAAGAAATTTGAATAATTGTGAAGAATGAAAATTTCTCATGGCAGATAAGAATTGTATGAAATAATGACTCTGACAATTCTCAAAATCTTCTTGGGGCAACTCAAGTCGCAGTGAAAAGCAAATTTGGATCTCTGATGCCTTTAACTATTCGATACAACAAATCAACTTGAATCTGTTGAATATCGATTAACTATACCACCAGAAGTATGCTCAGAATAATGAAACTCTGGTATTGTATATTTATGTTAGAATTGGAATTTATCATGATTAAGAACGGATTCTTGTTATTTTAGAAAACAACGAGCATAAAGTAAAGTGTTACAGTCACTGCAATATTAAAACACTCTGTGTCATCTGTAAAAGAAGGATTGTAAGTCCGTTTTGTTTCCTCATAAATTATGTGATAATTCTTGAATAAGACTGTAAAGTAATGATACATCTTTTGTAACTCATTTCAAATCCGAAGGAGCACATCCTACAAGTTAAAACTGATTGCCACATGTCCAGTTTAATGAATAAGTGTGAACCTTATACAAGGAGTGTTAACTTACCGATAATTGGTAAATTATGGTGGGAAACTAAATCAGAAAAAGAGGATGATCAGATAATAGTGTAATCATCACAAGCATGAATAAGTGGATGGAAGGGCATGATTTTAACATTCTTTGATTGAATTAACTTCGTCCAGGCAATAAAGTATTAAATGATAATCAGTCTAGTAAATTAAAGCCACTGAGAGTTTGAGTTTTTGTTATCTATTTTGTTGGATCAAGACAGATATATTTTGTGGAAGAACTGATGCAAGTTCTAGTCTACAAAGTAAAGTAATTAAATGTAAAGCGTTTCTCTGATGATAGTAAAGCCGAAGAGTCTGCAAGTCGAAGATGTTATATAAGAGCAGAGGGATGAAATATTGAGACCCTAACTCACCCACTTCTCATGACACTGGATTTAATATTGGAGTTCTCTAGAAATTCAGTTGTTATTAAGGCATATCTGATATAGTTGTGACTCGAATTGGAAAGAAAAGTAGTTTGAATCCGCAATGCTTTGGTCCAGTCGAATATCCGAGTTTAGATTGGATCTGTTATTACCGATTGACTTCACCACCAGAAATTCAGAATTTCAAAGCTCTAAGGTCAAAGATTGATGTTAAGAAAAGATTTGACCTTGAATAAAATGGGAAACTGTTTTAAAACGAATAACCGTTGGTTATGAAGTAACATTATTATATCAAGCATGAAGGCAGTCAGCAACATTCGCGTGGAAGGATTGAATCCTTGTTCCAATTCATCATAGATTTTTTTATTATTCCATACATAACCTGGAAGTTTGAGCTGCCAATTTTCATACAAACAGAAGGTGAGCTGAAATTCGAAAGGGATATATTCTATAGTTAGAAACCTATACAGATTTTAAGTCAAGCGAAAAAATTATAAAACCCACATGGAATCGGAAGATGAATTACAAATATTTGACCCTATCTTATTCCTATTGCAATAAGTTTCGAGGACGAAACTTTCTTAAGGAGGGTAGAATGTAACATCCCGATTTTTTTTATTATTTATTTCTTTTCCTAAAGAATATTTTAATCCTTAGCCATGAGTTAATGCCGGATAATTGGGACTGATAACTATAATGTTCGGCGTACTTTAATCATGAATTAGTGTTGCAGAATGCAAATTTTGATTTATATATCTATATAATTAATTTTCCTGATGATCAAGTGAGAAATCGGTGTCAATAAATTTCCATAAGTATGTGAGTTGTGAATATATCAAGGATTAATGTAAGGAATAATCATGTATGTACAATGTGTCACATATTCAAATACATGAAAATATTTATACATGGTATATACATACCCCACTAACTATACCCTTTTGTTAATCAAAATATATGTTAGTGGAGGGGGTAGGTGAGCATGTAAGGGATTGATGAAGGGTTAGGATGCCCTTGATTTGTGCAATAGCCACTTGGAGAGAGATGGGAGTGTGACAAACTTGTAATTAGGGCTGAAGTGAGATCTCTAGTTTTCAGCCCAAATTTCTCATCTCCCATCATCTTCAACCTCTCAAACTCCCATCTTAGAAACCCTAGAATCCATCTTGCCCTCTAAATGAATTCTTAGCTATCCTCTCCACTTCCCATTCTTATTTACCCTCAAGAGAGAGGCATGGAGGAGCTTTGGGGGAGGGGAAGGGGGGCGGCCAGCTCGGCCTGGCCGCGGCCAGCGCCGGCCGCGACGCGCGGGCCGCCGGCGGCGACTCCCAACAAGGGTAGGTTGAGGAAGGGAGGAAAAGGGAGCTTTCCCTATGGAAAAATTCATGTTTTGGGAAGGTGAAATTCAGCCCTAGATCTGAATTTTTGAGGTGAGTTTATCAAAGCCTTTGATAAATTTCTGATCTGAATTTTAGAAGAAAATTTGTATATAAATAGTGTTAACCTTAAAGGATATTGGTGAATCTAGTACTAGAAGGTAACTTGATGTTCTCTTGAATAGGATCATTGTTCGGGATCATGTGGAAGCTAAAAGATTTGCGAAGAACTCTCCGAATGAAGGTGAGAACTTGTTGGGTAAGAATATTAATTAGATAAATATTGGGAGGAAGAATATCTTAATAGACTATGATTATGTGTTATGGCTCTACTAGTAAGATTTGGGGTTGGGTAATGGACTCCATGAAAAGTATTAATTAGAAACATTTCATTGTGTTAGAAACCGTGTCATAGCCATGATAATAATATTGGTATATTCTCAAGGGTAAGAGGCTAGTAATAAGTAATTGTAAAATAAGTCTCTTCTACGAGAACATTGTAATCCACTTGATATTCATTTAAGAGTTATATATGTGATGTTGTTTGCTACTATCAAATAGGGGGATTGGCATGTCGGTGTCCGATGTGGTTATTCGGAAAGGAAACACGAGACGGTGCTTGGTACGAACCCCTTGTAGAACGCTCAACTTGAAGGTGAGTGGGGTTTTTAATAAATTGCATTGCATTATACCTAATTGCAAATATGGATAATAACTTGTTTGATATAGCATTTTACCTATTTGCATATGTGGCTTGCATTTTGAAGTATGGTGTACAATGGCATTGACATGCATGTTACGAAATAGAATTCATTATGATTGACATGAATATGATTGGTGGATGTTACTTGATTTTGTACATATATATATATATATGTGTGATATGCTTGGTTAAGACAATTGTGCGGATATTGCATAAGAATACAAGGTAACGGGCAAGTACTAATTGAGAGTATCATTCCATATATGAAATGATGTGCTTAATATATGAGTCTAATGAAATTGAATGTGCCGATATTGTGTGTATATAGATGTATGTGTATATATACCATATTGAAAGGAAGGGACCCGTAGTGTACGGGCGGAGTGCGAATGACGGTGATGTATATATATATCATATTGGGAGGAAGGGACCCGTATTGCACGGGCGGAGTGCGAAGACGGTGCCATATCTATCATATTGGGAGGAAGGGACCCGTATTGCACGGGCGGAGTGCGAAGACGGCGCTATGATATACATATATTTGTATCTTACAAATAATTGCGAATAAATGACTATGTGTGATGTATATGTGTGTGTGAGTGTGTGACACTAAGGGTATGTTGATGTGTTATTGTATATGGTATTGGAGACACTGGATACTGGTCATGTGTGCATTTATCAACAATAGCTGAAAGTAAATACACAATCAAGTAGAATTATTCTTTATCACACACTTCATGTACCACATTCATCTTATTTTCATGGATCATGAATACTATACATCGTTAATGTCATGTTACAATTATGAATGAGTTTGACTCCACTCACTGAGCCGTCGAACTCACCCCCCATAGCTTCATGTTTTTCAGGGCAAGTCAGGGATAAATAGCAGCTAAAGGCAAGAGTGGAGCATTGAAAGGGTGTACAACATTCATCTAGTGGGCCTACCAGGCTTCTATTTTGACTACTAATTGAGTAGTTTGGTTATATGCATGTACTTAGAGTTGATGTTATAGTTAGATTGAATAGTTGCATATATGATGTATATACGTAGACTCGTGTATAAGTTCTTATGAATATTATCTTGAGTTGGCTTGTATTAGATGGTGATACGAAGGAGATTATTCTCAAGAAAGTCTTGGATTTGTTATCTTGTGTTGTATCCACATGATATATGTGTGAGATTTTAAGTAGGCGATGTCAAACCGAAATTGTGATATACCACTGCATGGGATATTGTATATACATATCTGGTTGATGAGAAATATAGAACTGTATGTGTCAATGTATCAAGTAGACTCTGTATTACAGAGGAAGTGCTGCCAAAATTTTCAAGGATTTGGAGATGGTTATGATAATCTGTGGATCAATATAATGTTTATGTATCTGTAAATATTATGTAAAATGGGACCGTTACATTCGGCCTCTGTAGTAGACACTATAATTGTAGATTGTAGAACAGAATGCCAACTCACCGGTGCTTGGGACAATGTGAACACATATCTCATTGTAAATTGGCGTTTGTCAAGGTCTCCTACATAGTCAGAATCAATATATCCGACACACTCTTGCTTACCCTATAATCCTTCTCGAATACTAAACCAACGTCTGTGGTACCTTTGATGTACTGTAGAACCTACTTTACTGCCTCCCAATGACCCCTCATGGGATCATGCATGTATCTGCTAATTATTGAGACAGTTTGTGACAGATCAGGCCTTGTACACACCATTACACATATTAAGCTACCAATTGCGCGAGCATAAAGCACGCGAGTCATGTACTCACGTTCTTCAACAGTAGTAGGAGACATAGTTGCTTTTAACTTGAAATGAATAGCCAATCGTATACTTACAGATTTCGTATCGTTGTTGATATTGAACCTCTAAAGTACCTTTTGTAAATACCTCTTCTGTGTCAAGCTAACCTTACCACTCCTTCTGTCTGCTCAATCTCCATGCCTAGTACCTTCTTCGCTTCACCAAGATTCTTCATCTCAAACTCAGAAGACAAGTTTTTCTTCAATTTATCTATTGTGGATCTGTTCTTAGAAGCGATGAGCATATCATCTACATACAACAGTAGATAGATGTACTCTCCACCGGGTAGCTTATTGTAATACACACGTGAGTCATAATGGCTATGTGTGTATCTTTTTCCTCTTATGAAGCGAAACTCTTGTACCACTGCCTAGGCGACTGCTTTAAGCTATACAACGATTTCTTCAGCTTACATGTCATATTCTCTTTTCCTACAGTTTTGAACCCCATCGACTGAGACATATAGATCTCCTCCTTAAGATCGCCATGGAGAAAGGCGGTCTTCACGTAGAGCTGATCAAGATCCAACTCATACTATGCTACTAGCGTCAGCAAAATCTAAATCATGAGTGCTTTATAGCAGGTGAGAATACCTCGTTGTAGTCAATACTTTCTCGTTTTGCGTAACCTTTAGCTACCAATCTGACTTTATAGTGTACAATATCATCTTTGAGAGATCTCTGTTTCTTTGCATATACCACTTATAGCCAATTGCCTTCTTTCCCTTAGGCAACTTTGTCACTTCCCAAGTATTATTCTTGTATAGAGTACTTATCTCTTCCACCATGGCATCCTTCCACATTTTGGACTTTGAACTGATTTCAGCTTTCCTATATGTTGAGAGGATTGCCTCTTCAATGACTGGAGAGCATAAACCACAATCATATCTGTAGTGAGCCAACTAAACTTATGTAAATTTCTTCTGGTTCTTCCATCTGCAGTGGATTCATGGACATCACCCATAGCCTATCCTTGATCCTCATCATTATAGTATCCTGATCTGCAACATGTTCACTACCCTGTGTCACCATAGGTGTGATCTCCAATGATACTGATCTTTTCAAAGACGGTGATGAAATCACCTAGAGGGGGGTGAATAGGTGATTATGCTAATCAATGCACAAATTTAAAAAAGTGAGATGATGTAACGATCACTCAAAGTAAGATTATAAGCCGAATACCCCGTGAAGGGCTCTGAACTCCTTCCTCGTGATTCCTCTAAATAAGACTTTGAGGTGCGCAATACAATCTTGTTGTGAGAGTATAAATCGACAATATAGGAATGAATGAAAAGTAAGTAAATAACACAAGTAAACCAATCGCAAACACAGAATTTGTTTCGAGGCTCGAGCACCCAACTCTACGTCCCCACCTTCACCCAGAAGGATTTCCGATCCACTAGAACTTTCACAAAGGATTACAACTATTAGGGAGTACCCAACTTCTTAATCACACTCCTCTAGTCCAGAGGTAGTGGAGCCACAAATACAAATATCACTTGGTGATCAAAAGACCACAAACTCTCTTTTGAAAAACTTTTCTTTATAAAAACCATAGAGAATAATATATAAGATTGAAGCTCAAGGTTTTGTAGGTGATATAAAAATAGAAGAGAAATTTTAAGAACTAAAAACTTTCAGAAAACTTTTGAAAATAATAGCCCAAAACTTAAACAAAAGCTCTTTCTCAAGAAAACTCAAAACTTTTGATTTTTGAATTTGTTGTTGTGAAAACCTCTACCCTAATGACCCCTTTATATAGGATTTAGGAAGAGTAAACATAGAAAACTTTTACCTGAATAAAAGAGAAAGAAATTGACCCTCTAATACAGCTAACCATATTTTTTAAACTTAAACACGTTTTAAAAACATGTTAAAAATCAGCCTCCAGAAAATTAGCCATTACTGCAAATCTGGCAAATTGGTCAACTTTGAGCACATTTTTCAGGCTATAAACGTCTGAATTCAGAATTAGGTATATAATAATAATTTGTAGATCTTTACGTATTCTTTTTAACGCAACTAAAATTAACTCAATATCATTTTTTATTAGAAAGTTATCAATAAAACACTGACAGGTGTCAAATCAGAAACTGTAAGCTGTTTTCAGAATAAGAATAAAGTTCAACCAAATATTTGACATCTTTAAAATTTGAATATAAAAATGATTATTGAATAAGAAATTTATATCTAAAAGTTATCTTTAAAATGCAAGTTAAATCATGTTATTTGAATATAAGAATAAAAAGTTATGACAAGAAATGCAAAAGGGTGTCAAGCAGATCAGCAGAACTAAAACTGGTTCAAATCCAAAACCCGATATAAGTACTTGAAATCCAAAACCAGTTAAACCAAAAACCAAATGTATTGAATTTGTGTGTGTGTATTTGAGCTTCAAACGTATATACTATTCTTTAACAAAACAAACTATATGAGTCTACAAGCAGGAGTCTCTGATAGTTGATGTTGAACAACGTTTGAGCTAAACCCTAATATCCCATGCTTGAGAACTCTTGAGCCATCAATACCTGTATCAACCTGAAATTCATTCTTTAACTTCTATTAGTACCAAATAGCTTTTATATGGTTTGCTATCATCAAAACACATAACCTGGGGATTGTAACCTTTGGGCCAACAATCTCCCCCTTTCTGATGATGACAAAACATATAAGCTGTAAAACAAAATATAGGAGGGAGGTAAAAGCTCCCCCTCAAATGATGCTCTATTTTATCAAGTATAAAACATGAAAACATATACATATATGAACATGTACAAAATATGAAACCTACATATATGAGATAAACATGTACAAAACATGAACATGTACAAAACATGAAACCAAAACATGAAACCACCAATACCTTTCCCCCTTTTTGTCATACATCAAAAAGGGTTAGGAAACAATCAATAAACAATATATGCAAAAATAAGATATAAACATGTATATATGCATACATAAACTCAAATATCTCTTCCCCTTTTTGTCAATTCATCAACAAAGGGGCTAAGGAAAAAAACAATCAATTGTCATATCATCAAATCTTAAAGATCAAAACTTAAGTTTTTTTTATACCAATTTAAAATTTTTGATAAACATATTGATACCAATTGAAAAATATTGATACTAATTAAAGGTAAAAACTAAATTTTTAGATAAACACTAAAATCATTTTGCAATAAGAATACGAAATAGAGAATAATACAAATTTAAGATCATTGATCTAATATTGAAAATGTTAGCATATATCAAACTAAAGTATTTTACATCATAAATGGTAGGAGTAAGATACCAATTTAAAATGAAAACTGATACAAATTGAAAATACAACCAATTCCAATTTTACATAAAACCAATTTAAAAATAAGAATTTTCTCCCCCTTTATGAAATACTAAAAGAAACAATGCATAAGCTTGTAATAGATACTAATTAAAAATAATTGACATGATGAACTAAATCAAGCTTAGCAAACATAATTTGTGCTTTTTCAAAAAAAATTGTAAAGACATGTGAAACAAGTACAATCAAATCATATATATGTATTTATGGATATACTAATTGAAATATGAGGCATACATATATAGAAAACACATATGAGTATACAAACATATGAAATATCAATTTTGATACCAATAAAAATATAATGAGGATCGAGTGTATAACTCATACTTACCACCCCTTATCATGTACAAGTTTAAAAGATATTCAAGAAGGGTATATAAGGCATGGTCGCCCATCCAACCACCCTTAGAAGGTAGGGGTTTTCAAAAATCATGATTTGAAAGTAAATAGACGTAGTTTGAAAACTCTACCATTTGAGGAATAGAAACTAGTTTAAAGATATTTTTAAAAACTAGTAAGAAATCCTTCAAAATATGAAACCAAATCATACATCCAATGAAAACATGAAAATCACATAATAATTAACACTCAAAGTCTATAAAGCACATATATGCTCATGAAAATAAAGTCATGAGTAAACACCAAATATAGAGTGTAAGAATTATGTAATCAACAAAATCATAGAAATAAGGCATTTAAGCTCAAATCAAATTCCTTTACAAACATGAAAAATATAAAAGTTTAATTTTCATAAAAAAAAAAACAAACCTCAAGACATATGTATATTTTGTATAAACTAGAGTATACATACTTATCCAAGCATAAATGAGTCCACAATAGTATATTGCATGAAGGCAAGTGGCTTAAGGATGTACATGTATATCTATTAGTTTAGACAAAAGTAACATATACATGAAGCTAACACATTATCATGAAACCATGTGCAAAAATAGAAAATACAAGTGTAAATGAGAGAATCATCAAAACTAGGCTATACAAGTACATGTAATGAGTATAAGTGAGCAATGAAGCACAAACACATAATAACCAAGTGTAGCTCACTACTTGTACAAGTATATACAAAAGTTTTTAATGAAAACTATATTTAAATAAGTAATCAAAATCATGAAGTATAAAATCAAGCACATAAACCAAAATATGAATCTAAACATGATCAATCATAATGAGCATTGAAGCCAAAACATGCTAAAAACATTTATATGAAAGCATGTGAATAAAATAGGAGTTAGAGATTGTTACCAAAATCAATAGGGTAATCTCTTAGTCTCCAAACCAAGATGGTGTCAAGCAGATCAGCAGAACTAAAACTGGTTCAAATCCAAAACCTGATATATGTACTTGAAATCCAAAACTGGTTAAACCAAAAACTAAATGTATTGAATTTGTGTGTGTGTATTTGAGCTTCAAACGTATATACTATTCTTTAACAAAACAAATTATATGAGTCTACAAGCAGGAGTCTCTGATAGTTGATGTTGAACAACGTTTGAGCTAAACCCTAATATCCCATGCTTGAGAACTCTTGAGCCATCAATACCTGTATCAACCTGAAATTCATTCTTTAACTTCTATTCGTACCAAATAGCTTTTATATGGTTTGTTATCATCAAAACACATAACCCGGGGATTGTAACCTTTGGGCCAACAGGTGAAGTAACATCACTCTCCACCTGCTGCGATACCCCTTTGGTCTTCTCAATCTCTACCTGCTGAGTGATTGTAGGCTTCAACATTGAAGTCTCATCGAACGTGGCATCTTTGCTGAGGACAAACTTCTTGTCCTTAGGATACCAAATCTTGTAGCCTTTTATTTCTTTCTTGAATCCTACGAACACACCTTTTTTCGCTCTTCGGTCTAACTTGTCTTTCTTAAAATGGTAGTAGGCCGGACACTCAAATACCCTTAGCGAATCATAATCCGGAGCAATTTTCCTAACCAAACTTTCAAAGGAGTTTTATCTCCTATCGGAGACGAAGACAACCTATTAGCGAGATAGCAAGCATATGCTAAAGTCTCAGCCAAAAATTCTTTGATAATTCAGTATTGGATAGTATGCATCGGGCATTCTCTAGCAAAGTCATGTTCATCCTTTCGGCTACCCCATTTTGTTGCAGTCTTTCCCTTACTGTGAAATGCCTTACTATGCCTCATCACGGCATAACTTTAGGAAAGGATCACTCTTATACTCACCTCCGTTATCTAACCGAAGCACCTTAGTCGTTCTTTCTGTGCTTTTCTCCATATTCTTCTTTCACCCCACAAACAATTCTAGGACTTCCCCTTTGTGATTCATGGTATATACCCAACATCGCCTAGAATAATCATCTATAAAAGTCACAAAGTAGTGGTTATCTCTAATAGATGTCGTCTTGGTAGGTCCCCAAAAATCGGTGTGAACATAATCCATAATCCCCTTGGTGCAGTGAGTGGTTGTGCCAAATTGTGCCTTAGTCTTCTTTTCGATGACACAATGTTCACAAAACTCCAATTTGTAGGTTCTGGCACCTTTTAACAGACCTTACTTTGTAAAAATTTGCAAAGACATTTCTTCAGTATAATCATCATCTGAATCTGTAAAAGTCTCTACTTGACCTGTAACTGTACTACCCTTCAAGTAGTAGAGATTATTTCGGCAGACGCCTTTCAAAATCACCATTGAGCCTTTAGTCATCTTGAGAGCGTCATCTCTTATAGATACCTCAAGACTCAATATTTCTAAAACACCAACTGAGATAAGATTTCTTTTAAGTTGAGGTACATACCTCACCTCCTTCAATTCCCGCACCATCACATCAAACATCTTGATCTGGATTGTACCATTCCTTCCATGTTCCATGGGCGATGGGCGATCATCACTCATAATAACAAAACATCCATCTAGCTTCTCACTACTAAAAAATCAATCCCTGTTTGGGCATACATGATATGTAGCTCCAGTATCTAATATCCACTTAGAGTCTCCTGATAACCAACAATAGGAGTAGTAATGAAAAAAAGAATAATGATGAGTCTGAATCCGATCCACCTGCCTGTGGAGTACTGGCTTGAGTGCTGCCCACTTGTGTGAGATTTGTCTCGGTCTTCGACTCCTTCTTCATCTCTTGATTTTTTGGACAATCAATCTTCCAGTACCATAACTCTTTACAGAAGGCGCACTGGTTCATCTTTAGATCTCTGAAACCTGGCCTGGACTTTGATCTTTCACGATCACCTTTGCCCTTCCGATTGGAACTCCTGCCTCCTATCGCCAATGCCTCTGCTGATGTACTCTCAGAAGAAGACTTCTTGTCTTGCCTCCTTACTTCACAAGTTACAAGAGCAGCCGACACCTCACTATAGTTAAGTGTTTGTCTACCATTAAACAAAGTTAGTGCGAGGTCTCATACTCTTCGTCAGGAAGAGAATTCAATAGAATCACTGCCTTATTCTCTTCTTCGATCTTCACATCCACATTAACAAATTCTGTAAGAAGTTTGGTGTAGTTATTCATGTGTTCATCAATGGAGAGTGCTCTCTTCATCTAGAAGCAATAAAGCCTCCTCTTCAATTGCAAACGCGACTCGATGCTCTTTTTCAGATATTTCTTTTCTAGGATCCCCCACAACTGCCTTACAGATGTTTCATTTAACACATGATAGTTGATGTCTTGTGTCAAATAAGACCTTATCAAACCACACGCCGTTCAATTCATCTTGTCCCAATCCTGTTCAGAAGTAGCCTCGGGTTTTTTCTCCAACCGTAGTGTGTCTTCAAGATATGATATCGTCAATGCATCCATCGCCTAACATCTCCACATTTCAAAGTTGTTCTTGCCATCAAACTTTAACACATCAATCTTCAATGGATGTGAATTCATGGTTTTCACCGTAGATGTACTATCTTCAGCCATCTTCTCAATAGGTTCCTCAAAACAATGCAAAAAACAAAAAGAGTTAGATCAAAAAAAACTACACAAAGATAGAGTCTTTACCTCAAAGTGAAACCATAGGAGAGTTTTCGAAATGATCTACTCCACTAAATTTGATTCCTTGAGCAATCCAAACACTATTCTGAGATTGACACACGGTCCCACAAACCGCCCTAACACTGCTTCGAGATCGATACACGATCTCCGCCAAACAGTCACCAATGCTTTTGGAATCGACACACGATCCCACGATGAACCTGGGATGCTCTGATACCACTTGTCACGCGCGCAGGTACAACAACCAATGAGAAACCCCAACGAACAGAGAGAGAAATACTAGAGAAGTACCCAAAAGATAAGAACAAATAAATAAGAGAGACAAGCCAAACACAATATTTAACGAGGCTAAGCAATTTGCCTATGTTCTCGGGGCAAAGGAGAGAGAGATCTTATTGATTCAACAGTCAATTACAGGTTACTATTCATAGGGGCTCTATCCCTTTATTTATATCCAGAGAACCCTAGAGTTTTAGGAAATCACAATTAGATTTGACTCCTGATTAGAATGAAGTCTGAATCCCAATAGGAGAAGCATATTCGTCTGTCGGTCGACCGGCCCATCCTTCGGTCAACCGGTCGGTCGATCGTTGCTAACAGAAAACTGGTGCTTGACAGTCGGTCGACCGCTCTTATCGACTGTGCCTTTGGTCGACCTCCCGATCGACCGAGAGAGCTGCTGCTGTGCACGCTGTGCCTGCCGGTCGACCAGGCGGTCAGCCGTCCTCTGTTCTGGTATGCTATTGACTGCGTTCTCACTCTTTTTGGTGTTCGATCTATGCACTGTCTCTTTCGATGAGCTAAACAACTCTTCCATCAAGCTTTTATTTTCTTTCTCCCTACAAGGTGTTCACTTAAGATCCAAGTTAGATATCTTCTCTCTTCTTTTTCCCCCCCAAGCGAACTAAAAATTTGAGTTGAGAGAAGACCTCTCTTCATGAGTTGTTCTCTCTTCCTCCTATCTTCATGTCAAACAAACAGGTCTTGAGTGCATAGCAATGAGACGTGAGAGACTGGAAATTAGTGGACTGATTTGGGCAAAAAAAATAAAAAAATAAAATCAATTAATAAATAAATCCCTCAAAACAAAAATTAGTGGATTGTTCCGTTGATCAAGTAAAATCACATGTTTACATATAAAAGATCATGATTCACTTTGAGAATGAACACAAGGTAAGGATAAACTGTTAATTTATTTTAAAATATATAGTTAAAAATTTGCACATAACATTAATGGACAACTACAGTTAAAAAAACAGAATGATCTATCTAATCTCACTAGCGAGAGAAAATTCATATCAATTGTACTTATGACTAAGAGTTAGAGCATCTCTGAGAGTTTCCTTAGAGATCCCTTACTTAAAAGGGTGGATGAGCCTAAAGGATCATTAAGGACTTGTTGGTCTCCAATGGCACTCTCTTAAATGCCCCTTCCACCCTTTATTTTAATATTTTATATTTTGAATGAAATTTTTATTTATTTAATAAATTTGTAATAAGTAAATTTAATTAAATACTTTATGTATTAATTAATTATTAAATATTAAATTTTTATTAATTAATTAGTAAATTTTTTTAATTAAAATTTCATGTGTTAATCCAATATTTAATAATATATTAAATATTAATTAAACTAATTTATATATTACTTTATATATTAATTAAAATTACTAAAACCTATTTAAAAACAAAATGTTAAAATGATGGGGTCTACATGTTAAAGAGACCGCTAAGAGACTTTTGACCTTCTCAAATTAAGGAACATTTGTAGGAACTTGACTTGGGAGAGGGGAGAATCACCGGCCTCTTGGAGCACAAGCCCCCAATGTCCTTAATTTAATTTAATGAAGGGGACAGATTTTCTAACCCCTTGGAGATGGTCATAGACCTGATGTTTTCTTTTTAATTTTTAGTTCTCTCTTTTTTTCTTATTTAAATAAAGGCATATTTTGTTTTGTGTCATCTCCTCTTATATGCAATAACTCAACCTCAATATTTTACAACAAAGTTAGGTCTCAATGTTTGCTCGCGATGGTGTTGGGTTTGGGTTCATATCCATGAGTGGACTCAATTTGGGTGTTTGTAACTTTGAGTTCAAGAGACATGATCATTTAAATTTAAATTGATCAAGTTGGTTCAACTCACAAATACATTGGATTGACTTGAGTCATGAAAGAACTCAAGTCAAAAGCAAAAAAGAGAGAGAGAGTTATCATTTCATTTATTCCACATTCATTCATCATCCTCAAAGGTGAAGTTTTAGAGGGAAAGAAGAGAGAGAGAGGAGCAGAAATTAAAGTTTTCTTACAGGTGCTCAATTGGTTGATTTGTTCAACAATTTCACACCATCTTGGAGATTGAGTCATTCTACCTTGTTTGGGAGAACATTCTTGCAAGTGGGTCGGTGAATTGGACTTAGTAATGTTCCTTTGTATTTTTCATTTCCATTGTAGATCCCTAAGCTTGTTGAGTTGTATGGTGTTTTATTCTTTTGATTATAGTGGTTATTTCTCTTTTGTATTGTGGATGTAGACCCAGGTTGTGGTAGAATCACGTTAAAATTCTTGGTTTTTTTTGTGCTTGCTTGTTTCTACTTTGTTTTTGCATGCAACACTCTCATATAGATTTTGGATGAAGATTCTCCTTGTCTCCCAACAAATTGGTATCAGAGCAAGGTGCACATAGGCTGTTTGTGAAATTACTTGAAAGAGGTTTTGAATACTTTTGTAGTGCGTGAGAGAGAGGTATACACAAGGTGTTAGTGGAATTGCTTCAAAGAGGTTTTTGCTCTTTTTTGAAATGTGTGAGACATGAATAGTAGCACAAGACTTATGATAAGGCTTAATGATGGTAATTGGATGATATGGAAGTCAATAATGAAAGATTTTCTTTCTTGTAAGGATCTTTATGCACCTTTTGAAAGTGATGATCTGAAGCCTAAAAAGATGTTCGATGGGGAGTGGAAGAAGTCTGATCGCAAGGTTGTTGGGTTCATTCGGCAATGGTTAGATGATAGTATTTTTAATCATGTCTCCACCGTCAACATATTCTTTATGGACTAAATTGGATAGGGTTTATGAAAGAAAGACCGCGGGTAATAAGGCATTCTTTATTTGAAAGCTTGTAAATGTGAAGTACAAGGAAGTTCTCTATAGTCGAGTGTCAGAATGAGTTTCAAAGTGTTGTGAACCAACTCTCTTCTATGAAGATGAGTTGCAATCATTGTTATTGCTTAGTTTCTTACAAAATAGTTGAAAAACATTGGTGGTTTCTCTTAGCAACTCGACTTCAGATGGAATTGTCACAATGAGCTTGGTGACAAGTAGTTTGTTAAATGAAGTCGAGAAGGAAGAATCTAGGTTCTTCACATTCAGAGGCATTAGTAACTCAAGGTACATAGCGATCAAAATCTCAAGAAATATGTGATCATTCCAAGTCAAGAAGTTCCAAGTCAAGAAGCTAGTAATGCCTTGGCAAAATGTTACATGTAACCATCTTAAAAAGGTTGGGCACATGAAGAAAATTTGTTACAGTGGAAGAATGAGCAAAAAAAAGAAAAAAGTGAGTCCAAGTCTGACTCCAAAGACAATACTAAGTCTACACTTGAAGGAGATATGGTTTGTCTCTACTAGTGATGAATCAATCGCATGTGCTGCGTGTCAAGACATGGATTGGATGTCGACTCGGGATCCTCCTTTCATGTTTCTCCAAGAAGGGATTTTTTTTGTATCCTATAAGCCCGGTGATTATAGTATTGTCAGGACGCGTAACAAAGATACTTTATCGATTGTTAGTGTTGGTGATATTCATGTGTAAACAATCTTGGCTACAAATTGGTACTCAAAGATGTGCGGTATGTACCGAATCTTCACATCGAAGTTATAGCGTTTGGAAGTTAGATGATGATGGTTACAGAAGTATACTTGGTGGCAGTGTATGGAAGCTCAGCAAAGGTCTCTTATTATGGCAGAGAAAAAAAGTGTCGTACTCTCTGCAAGACACAAGTAAAGTTGTTTGTAGGCGAGGTGAACACAATGGAAGCAAACCTTATGAAATTGTGGCACCTGCGGCTAGCCGTGAGAGTTAGAAAGGTTTACGAGTTCTTGCAAAGTGTAATTTCATTCCCAACATTAAATATATGCATCTTGATACTTTTGTTCATTTCTTAGTATGTAAGCAATATAAAGTGTCTTTTGTTAGAAAAGCATTACATAGAATCAAATATTTTAGATCCGACTCATTCTGATGCATGTGGTCCCATGAAGGATAAAACTTTTGTTCGTGGTTTATATTTTTGATTATAGATGATCATAGCCGAAAATTTTGGGCCTATGCTTAGAAGAGCAATAATCAAGTCTTTGAAGTCTACAAGTAATTTATTTTATGGTTGAAAGCCAACACCGAGAAATCATTCAAGTGCATTCGATGGATAATGGTGGTGACTTTATTGGCCGTTTGATGAGCATTGCAAGTTGGTATTTGACATGAAAGAACCATTCCGAAGACTCTTGAGCAAAGTGGTATTGCAGAAAGAATGAACCGGATAATTCTTGAGCGAGTTAGATGCATGTTATCAAATGTCAAGTTGTCCAAATTTTTTTTTGGGGCAGGCAATGAGAATAGCGGTGGATCTAATCAACTTGTCTCCCACAGCTCCTTTGGATGGTGACATTCTGAAGAGAGTTTAGAGTTAGAAAGATGTCTCCTACAAGCATTTGAAGGTGTTTGGTTGTTGGGCATTTGTTCATGTTCAGGAAGATGAGAGGCCCAAGCTTGATAGCAAGACAAAGCAATGTATCTTATTGAGATATCAGAGTTATCATTCCATTTATTTCACATTCATTCATCATCCTCAAAGGTGAAGACTTGAAGATAAAGAAGAGAAAGGGGAAGAAACTAGGGTTTTCCTACAAGTGCTTAGTTAATTGATGTGTTCAATAATTTCACACCATTTTGGAGACTGGGTCCTTCTATCTTGTTTGGGAGAACATTCTTACAAGTGGGTTAGGTGGATTAGAGCTAGTGAGGTAAGTTTGTATTTTTTTTCATTTCCATTATAAATCCTCAAGCTTCTTGAAGTTTTGAAGGAGTTTGTATGGTATTTTCTTCTTCTTGATTATGGTAGAATATCTCCTTTTTTCATTGGTTGACGTAGAGCCGGGTTGTGGCCGGACCATGTTAAAATTACTGATGGTCTCTATGGTTGTTGTTGCTAGCTTTATTCCGCATTTTCTATCCATTACACTCTCACATAGATCTTGGGTGGAGACTCTCTCTCTCTCTCTCCATACAAATGGTTACAACTAGTATTATGTAGTATATACAGGATCAAAGCTACATGGAATCATATCAAACTGTTTTCTTTTTTTCATTTTTCATTTTCTTTTTTGAGGAAATCTTCTTCTTCTTCTTCTTCTTTTTTTAACTGTCTTAACAGTGTTGGACCATATCTTTAAGTTGAAGTAAAGACTGTGTGGTTAATGTTAAGGTCTAGGTTATATTGTAAAAGGACCTGAAACAGTGTAAACTCTCTAAATTTCAACGTCTAGATACTCTAGGCTCCAGGATAATAATAGTACTAGTAGTAAACGGCCTCTGATCTGTGCACTGATATCATGAAACCTCTGTTTGTCGCTGAAGAGGCAGGCAAGGTTTATCTCCATCCAAGTGTGACCACATGATGCATTCCACCACACGCACACAGAAATTAAGTTTAGGAGCTCACTAATTCATCATTAATTGAGGAGCTAGATGAGCTGCATGCAATTAAATCTCAAGGATGATGTTGATGTCTCATCAGTTTAATTAGCTGCTATGTCTCATCAGTTGACAGAGGCCTACGCACTTGGAAATGCCATTTGGAAACCTAGTGGCTAGCGTGCTACTTCCAAATATTGGAAGTTTTTCTTCCCTCAGCTGGGGCATCATTTATTGTCGTTCGCCAGTTATCAAGGTCTCTGGTCCAGGACCACGCGTGTGGTGTCTGTTTGTTAACAACAAAAGATTAAATAATTCTTCGTTGCTAAAGCGCGCTTGCAGCCATAGGACAAAAGACATGCAAGATCTTGCAACTCTCGCATCCAAATGAGTATCCGAGCATTTGTAATGAGGGTGGCAATTAGCTGGCCTTACCTGTGTCTTTTTAGTGGGTAAATGGTGAACCTTTAAGGTTTTTCGTGTTTCATTATAAAATTTTAATGAAAATAATTCATGCATTGCAACAAAAGTATACTAGATAAAGTCAAAAGCTCCAGTGCACACGCAAGTGCTAGAAAGAAAAATACTTAAAATCTTCATATCATAAGGAATACATGAAAGAAAGAAACAGATGCACCCTGATACAAAATACAGGCATACTCTGTAGCACAGTAGAAAATCAAGACCCAGTATGATAACCAAAAGTCAGGACTCCACGCAGTCTCTGGTCACATATCCTCTGACTCTGTGTTGTGCCCCCTGTCCTGAGTGTCTTTCGAATGAGCACAGAGGCCTCCCTCATCACTGTCAGGTCCAATGTCCTTTGTGTCATGTCCCTTTCTCTGTCTGAAAGGAGATTAAGCCAATAAGAAATGAAAGTAATGCAGACATAAAAGATTTGGTTGGATGATCTTGCTGAATTATTAAGAGCCTATTGTTTTGTTCCCTTCAAATTCCCCAAAGATAGTAGTCGCCGACAGACCCCTATTGAACCCTATCACGTTTACAAATAGACGTGTATCTCTAAGAGTTCCAAAGAATGTTGGCGATCAATGCTAATTGCGTGATATTCAGTTTGAGAAAAAGCGTCAACTGGCTCCAACCCTGGCCATACTTGTTGTAAGGCAGGCTGTGTTTGAATGTAGCTCTTATGATAGTTGTTCACCCTAAAAGTACAAGACAAAATGCATGAAACCTTTTCAAAAATCTAATTTTTCTCCTAAAACTTGAACTCATAATTCTTTCTAAAAAAGCATGTGAAAATGAGTGTAGGAGTTGACTAATGTAATAGCATGCCAGACACACAAAGAGAACAAATTACATATGGTTTGATCAAATCAGACTTATTCCATATACGGAAACATATGAGAGACCTCATTGTAATACAAGGAGGAATAGGATTATAAGAAGGGCGGAAAATTGCTGCTTTTGGTTTTAATTTTGACGACTTGAATATCCCTCATCTCACTGTCATGCTCCTGTTGCAAGAGAAAATCAAAAGTCACCTCTTGTTGTGCAATGACAACAACCAGAAGAGAAATCCCTGAATCCCCCAAGCACGAAGAACAATTCTCAAAACAGCACAAATACCAAAAACAGAGAAAGAACACACGAAAAACAACGATTAACGAGGTTCGGCTTTGATGCCTACGTCCTCAGGGCAATGAAAAAGAGATTCTATTGATTTTATAAATCAATTATAATGGATGCAGCTTCTCTGAGTATCAAGAGAGCTGCTACTTTCCTTGGTACAACAAAACCCTAGAAATCCCATTTAAATACAACAGATTTCTAAATCAGCAATCGCAGCCCGCAACCCGACTGTCGGTCGACCGGCGGTCGACCGACCCTATGTGCCGGTCGACCGAGCCGGTCGACCGTTCCCAACCGAGAGTTGGGTCACTTCAGTCGGTCGACCGGCGGTCGACCGAGATCCTCCTGCGGTCAACCGGGCGGTCGACCGCTCATGCCTTTGTGCATGTTGTGCACGTCGGTCGACCGGACCAGTCGACCGAGCTCCTGCAACTGCAGGCGGTCGACCGGACCGGTCGACCGAATACCTGCTACTACTGCTGCTATTAACCCGTTTTGCTGCTGCTGCTTCCTTCGTCTTTCGTCGACGACTTCCTCGACGATCCCTCGACGATCCTTGTCGACTTCCTCGACAATATTCTCTCTCTTTCCAACAATTCTCCATCTCGGTGAAGATTCTTCCAAATCTGAGCCGAACTATCCATCGACTTGAGAGTGGCTGCACCAATGTGGTTGCCTATGTACCCTGCCCAGGGATCAAGCCATCCGTAGTCCATCCAAATGAGATTCAGCAAGCTCAAGCTACCTGAAGGACATGGAGCAAAGCTTTGCAATGTGCAAACTTGACTCCAGACACCACCTTAGTAAGCATGTCGGCGGGATTCTCCGATGTGTGAATCTTCAACAGTTCGATATCACCCTCTTCTAGAATCTCCCGAACGAAATGATACCTGACGTCGATGTGCTTCGTCCGTGCATGATAGACCTAGTTCTTGGCCAAGTAAATGGCGCTCATACTATCACAGTTAATCTTTAGCAGATCCTGTTTCACGCCCAAGTCATCAAGCAAGCCTTGAAGCCAGATTGCCTCCTTCATAGCCTCCGTCATAGCCATATACTCGGCCTCTGTGGTCGACAATGCGATGGTAGACTGTAGTGTGGAGCGCCAACTCACTGGTGCTTGAGAAATGTGAAGACATACCCTGTTGTAGACCGGCGCTTGTCAAGGTCACCTGCATAGTCTGAATCAACATATTCTATGCACTCTTACTTTCCCGTGGAGTCCTTCTCAAATACCAGACCTACTTCAATTGTTCCTTTGATGTACCTCAAGATCCACTTCACTGCCTCCCAATGACCCTGTCCTGGATCATGCTATATCTGCTAACCATGGAGACAGCCTGTGATAGATCTGATCTCGTACACACCATAGCGTACATTAGGTTACCGACTGCGTTGGCATATGGGACGTGAGTCATATACTCACGTTCCTGAACACTCTTCGGAGACATCTTAGTAGACAACTTGAAATGAGGAGCCATAGGTATACTTACAGACTTCGTATCCTTGCCGATATTGAACCTCTGTAATACCTATTCCAAGTACCCCTTCTGAGTCAAGCTCACCCTGCCAATTCTACGGTCTCTAGTGATCTCCGTGCCTAACACCTTCCTAGCTTCACCAAGGTCTTTCATCTCAAATTCTGAAGATAGATCCCTCTTCAGTGCATCAATGGCAGATCTCGACCTCGAAGCAATCAACATGTCATCTACAACAGAAGTAGATAGATATATTCCCCTGTCGGTAGTTTGTTGTAGTACACACATGGGTCATAGTGGCTACGTGTGTACTTCTTCCCTCTGATGAAGCTGTCAAACTGCTTGTACCACTGTCTAGGAGACTGCTTCAGTCCGTATAGCGACTTCTTCAGCTTACATACCATTTCTTCCTTCCCTGTAGTCTTGAACCCTGTCGGCTGAGTCATGTAGATCTCCTCCTCTAGATCGCCGTGGAGAAAGGCGGTCTTTACATCGAGTTGGTCAAGTCCAACTCGTACTGCGCCACCAAAGCCAATAAAATACGAATTGACGAATGTTTAACAACAGGAGAGAATACCTCATTATAGTCAATTCCTTCCCTCTGAGCATAGCCTTTAGCTACCAACCTGACCTTGTAGCGCACCGAATCTTCTTGGAGAGATCCTGCTTCTTAGCATACACCCACTTGCAGCCTATAGCCTTCTTCCCTTTGGGCAACCTAGTGAGTTCCCAAGTGTCGTTCTTGTAGAGAGACTTCATCTCTTCATTCATGGCTTCTTTTCACATCTTCGATTTCGAACAGATCTCAGCTTCTCTGAAGGTAGACGGATAGCCTCCTCGACAACTGGAAGTGCATACGCCACGACCATATCTGTAGTGAGCCAACCTGGTCTCTTAGTGTTCCTCTTTGGTCTTTCAACTGCAGTAGAATCAGGAACATTACCCATGACCTGTTTTTGACCCTCTTCAACATCTTCAGCATCTTCTACAATTGCTTGATCACTACCCTGTGTTACCTTGGGAATGATCCTCACCGATGCTAAATCCTCTAGAGATGGTGGATTTGCATTAATCTCCCCCTGCTGCGATAGCTCCTTGGTCTTGCTAGTCTCCACCTGCTGAGAGACCTTAAGCTTCATCATGGAAGCCTCATCAAAAGTGACATCCCTGCTGAGAAGAAACTTCATGTCCGTTAGATCCAAAATCTTGAACCCTTTGATTCCACGCTTGAAACCGACGCACCCCTTTACTTTTGGTTCTAACTTATCATTGTTTGGTATAGAGAAGAAAAAATTCGGTGTAAAATTTCCTTGAATCAATTGAAAGTTTACAACGAACTTATACTCCGACTATAAGGGAGGGAAGTTGTTGAATCTTGAATCTCCCCTTTGTTTAGTGCTGGGTTCTTCAGGTGGCGATGGAAAGTGAATCTTGTTTTCCGTTGACCGGGTGAGCGTCGAGAACTTCTGGGGATCTTCTCTTCGGATGGTGGACGGAGTAACACAGCTCTGTTGACCAGAAGTCTCAAAGAGATTGTAGGCAAGGATTAACTTGTACGCAGCAAGTTAACTGAAGAGTTGGACTCTCTTTCTTTCTCTGTCTCCCTCTCTCTTTTTATGTGCGTCTGTGTCCCTGTCTATCTCCTTTCCCATCTGTCATAGCGACGGGGCTATTTATAGAGGTTTCAGGGGTGAGCGTGCTCCCTAAAAACACTCCACAATGGGGGCTAACTTCCTCATTATGTGGGTGGTTATTGACCCTATAACGAGGGAAGTTATAACTGAGATGCGGGTTTTGACCCACGCGCCTTGGTGTCGCAGTGCTGCCGGGGCTGAGACGTGGGTTTCGACCCTCGCGCCTTGGCGCTGCAGTGCTGGCTGAGCTGAGACGCGGGTTTCGACCCTCGCGCCTTGGTGCTGCAGTGCTGGCTGAGACGCGGGTTTCGACCCTCGCGTCTTGATGCTGCAGTGCTGCTGAGACGCGGGTTTCGACCCTCGCGTCTTGATGCTACAGTGAGGCTGTGATTAGCCCTGCGTCTGGAGCTTGGAACTCTGCTTTTTGGTGACTTGTCTTTTAGTGATCTTTAGACAGCCTACAGAACCCCCTCTAAAGTTTTCGATATTCCGCAGTTAGCTGGACGGATTTTGAGATACTTTAGATTCTAGCTGAATTCACCCTTGTGACTGGACTGACAATACTCCGGGCTTGATCTTGTTTGGAATATGGTCTCTGCGAGTGTACTGTGGAACTCTTTGAAGCCGCCAAATTTGATCGTGTTGAGTGTCTAGATGCACAGTCTAAACCTCCCCGATGCTTTGAGTTTGTCGTTGGTGTATTTTAAACCAGGGGTGGGCAGTCGTCTGCTTGTGCCAGTGTACTTTTGAACTGAATTGCAGAAGCAAGAACTGCACGCCAGTTCTGCGGACGCAGGGGTGATACTGCTTTAAAGATGCCCTTCTATAGGGGTGCATCTTTTGGGATGATAACGCCACTGTTACTCCATGAGTAGACGCGAAAAGATGCGATCTTCGGAGGGACGCGTCTTTTGGAACGAAGACGCGGCTTTCCGGACGCAACTCTGGCCGTGTTGAGAAGGGCGCGTCTTTAGAGATGAGACGCGACTGTTGGATGCGAATCCGTGCCATGAGTACGTTGCCACGTGTCCTGTAGAATTGAGGGGACATCTTCTTTTCGGCGTGTGAATTTCCCGCTGCATTTAATGCGCTGTCCACGCGTCAGGCGGTGATTAGCGTCGAGCCAAGCGCCGCATATCTTTGCGAATCACTGTGCTTATAAAAGGCAACAGTCCTTCAAGAGTCATCATTAGACTCTTCTCCGTCTTCGTGTGCATCTGTTAGGGTTTGAGAAAGGAGCTTCTTTTGTTCTCTTTTCCTTCATCTAACATCGGATCCTTGATCGCAATGGCACCGAAGGCCAAGCATACTGCTTCGTCTTCAAAGGCGGTCGTCCCTGAGACTCAGATGGGCGGTTCCTCGATGCAGGAAACCCTTATTTCAGGTAAAGAAACCATCAGACTTGATTTCCACCATTAAAAAGTTTATAGAGTTCTTTGAACTCTTAAAGTCCTTTTGAATATGACCGCCAACGCGGGCTCAAGCCCCGTGTTTAATCGTCAGGCGCAGTTTTTTGAGTCGATCAACAGGGCGCAGGTTTGATGACCTCAGCTTCTTTTATCTGCTCAAATCTGCTTCTGCTTTTTAAAACCAAGGCCCCGATGAGCCTTGCGTTTTGGATTCGAATATTTCTAAGTGTGAAAGATTCAGACGCAGATTTCTTATGACTCTTGCGTCTTGTGAAATTAGATGCTGGTCCTCATGAATCTCGCGTCTGAGTCCAATACTTAGAAATTTTTTTATAAGTCTTGGATTTTCGAAACGCGGGTTCCACGTTAGCCTTACGATCATTAGATCTGGACGCAAATTTTTGACGATCTCCGCGTCTGGGTTCATTTCTACGTTCGAGTTGTAAACACTTAATCATTTTTTTTCTGATCAAGTATTATTCTTTTTGCAGTGCGATATTCCTCCAACCCTTTCTCCAAAAAGTGTCACTTCGGGCACGTAGGTGGTGCTGACCGCAATCTAACCTTCGTGTTGCAGAGGACTGCTCCCGTGACTAACGACAAGTCGAAGGAGCGAAGGGAGAAGATCTCCAAGGTCGACATGAGGATCTTCCGGGAAATCATGACCAACGCAGATTTTAAGACGGATTCACGTATTCCGTT
>JAVJIF010009981.1:0-111920 GCA_038442645.1 Agave tequilana | reverse complement strand
TATACTTTGTGGTTTTAGTGAGTGCTTCCCTCACTCTATCCCTCCCCCTTCTCGTCATAGCTGATTTGTGTGGATTTATATTAGGAATTTGCCTAATGGTTCAAACCGTGCAATTATTGTTTTTGTATAAGCTTGGATAGGCTTTCTTGCTGTACCTGTTGTTTCTTTATAGCTATAGCCAAGTATTTGCTTTTAGTTTGTGTGAATTTTCACTATTCTTCTGTTTAAGCTTCGTTTTGTTCTTTTAAAAATTCGCAGGAAACTTAATAGCTGTTGGTACCATGGAACCTGCTATTGAAATATGGGACCTTGACCTGGTATGTATTCATGATGAACTTGTTAGGTGCTGATGTTCTAATGATCTACAACATTTTTGGTTGGGGGCAAGTTGCAACACCGCCCGTCTTAACTGGTACTGTCCCATTATTCTTGTCTATAAACAGATCAAAGAGGAGAATCCATATATGGTATTGGGGGGACGGTCAGAGGTAAGTCGTTCTATTAGAATTTAATTCGATCTATTACTGGCTTCGATATGGGTGCTACCCTGTGACATGTTTCTATTGTACATTTCTATTTTGCTTTAGATAAATTCATCAGTACTTACATGCGTATGGTCTGTGCATTTCTTCATCTTTTTTCTACTTCTGGCTTCATCTTCGTATTTAGGACATATTCTAGATTAATGACCTGATTGTTGTGACTTGCGAAGAAATTCCAGATATTTAAATTGCTATTTGAAATCTTTATGCGGTGCCATTCTCTTTTATGCATTGAAAAGATTGAGCTAGCGGTCTCAAAATTGTTGAACAGCTGAAATGCTTAAGTTTTCCAATCTACTATTAACTATTTCTGGGTTTTAACCAATTTGCATTATTTGTGGATGATGGACTTGGATGGAGGCAATGACTGTTGTATTGTATGTTCTTGTTTGGATTTTATTCTGCAGAAATCAGGGAAGTACAAATCAGGTAGCCACAAGGGATCTGTGCTTGGTCTTGCATGGAATAAGGAGTTCAGGTGAGCATAGGCAACATTTTCAGATGTCAGTTTCGTTCCACAGTACTGATCTTCCTGCCTTGAACTTCAGGAATGTCCTTGCTAGTGCAAGTGCTGACAAATCTGTCAAGGTCTGGGATATGGAAAAGAGGAAATGTGTTGCCACAGCCAAGCATCATGCAGACAAGGCAGTTGACTTTACTTTTCCTTTTAAATCTATTCTGATAACATTAAACCTTAAAAATTTTCTAGTGGTAAAATACTTGTACTGGATTTGACATTTGGAGCCTCATTGTCGATGCGTAGACGGAGGACATTGTATTACTATTTACTTTTGCTATATGAGTACTGATTTGGATTTCATATATTAATCATGCCTGTTTCGATCTTCAAACTTTTAGATAATTTTTGGTCCTTGATAGTCCTTCATCTCATTTACTAAATTCTTCTGATGTTCCCTTTTTATTTGTATTGTTTAGATGTTATGATTTATCCTTGCTGTACTCAATTCAAGCTTCTCTTGTAGCAAGTATGCATTGATTAGGGAGGAGAGGGGGGAAAGAGAACAATTTTCTTGTCCATATCTCATTTCAACAGGGCAAGTTATGATCTAGTCAACATCCCGATAGAAAAGAAGCGTGAGAGACAAGTGGGCTTATAGGATTTATCTTGAAGCTTTTTGATAATGCATATCCAAATTTTATGAGTTTTTAAGGATCTAGTTATCTTGAAGGGAAAATTCTACAAGATGACTATAAGATCAACAATGCTTGTGAATGTTGGGTTGTTAAGAAACAATATGTCTAGCATATGACATAGTGGAAATGATTATTTTGAGATGCATGAGTTATAAGAGAGATCAGATAAGAAATGAAATGAGTGCATCATAAAAAGTTAGAGCTAGCTCCAACTGGGTGTAAATGAGAGAGAACCAATTGAGATGGTTTAGACATGTAGGCATGTATAAAGAGACATCATAAGTGCATCAGCTAGGAGTAATAGGATTATAGTTAACAGAACAACGTGGACAATAAGATAGGGAGTGTTAGCATATTTGTGGTACATTTTGGTTTGTGCTGCAGGTACAGGTACAAGGTATGCTACTTTGTACGGTATTCGGTGAAGTTGCTCTCTGAATATAGGAATTGGTATTTGGTGAAGTTGCTCCCTTGGGAGTGTTTGCTAGTGTCATTTCGATAATTATTATGCATGCATTATTTGTATATGTACAGAGAAAAACCCATACATCCACAGTTGAAAACATGTACGGTAAGGACCAGTAGAAACTTTCATCATTTAATATTTGTAAAGCAAACCCTGAAAATAGGAATAAAATTACTCAAATTAAAAAGAAAACATGATCACATTTCTAATTACATTAGACGATCAAAAGTCTAGCCCAACTTAAAACCCATCGTGTAAGTCCCAAAATCACAAGTAACCTATTAAAAAAAGCGAACTACTAGAGGCAAAATTTATTGAAAGAGCCTATTGACTCCTGGAATCAATTATCCATTATTGTTTTTCTTTGTTGCTTTGGTCGCTAGTTTTGGCGATCTGGATTGGGAAAACAGTACAACTCAGAACACACAAACTGGACCACAATTTGAGGGGGATGTCGTGAATTAAGTAACACTAGGCCTAAATGAACATAGGTGGAGGTTGTTCAAACGAATATGATAGTTAATTTAATCAAGGACCATTCACAGGGCTTGATATAAGAAAAGAATTCATGCGGGTGGCCCAAAAGGTTGGGATGAAGTCTTTGTTGTTGTAGTAGTAGTAGTTGGATTGATGCTTTTGAAGTCATCTTCCATAGGAGGGGGCAAGGCTAGCACTGATGAAAGTAGAAGAGACATTACACACATGCATACACACTCTCTTCTTTGCTATTTGGAAGAGAACGAGTTCTAAACCTTTAACTTACTTCTGGAATTGTGCACAATGTTATGATGACTTTGATTCTGTGGTATATTCAGATGCGAAAAGATTACTAATTTCAGCATACATGACCTTGAAACAGTTTAATGGGTAAAGTAGTTTACTAATTCCCACTTCTAATGTCAAGAGTGTTTCCAAAGGACCCTTCTTCCTTTCTTTTCGGGTGATTGTGCACCAGCATTCACACTTTAAACCTAGCTAATTCAACATTGTCTTAGCATCAAGCTGGTTTAGGCTTTGGAGCTCAAAATTGTCGTGTGTTTGTGCACTAGGATTCACACCATAAACCTATCTAATTTCAACATTGTCTAAGCATCAAGCTGGTTTCAGGTTTGGAGCTCAGAATTGTTGCATGTTTGTGCACCTTAAACCTATCTGATTTCAACATTGTCAAGCATCAAGCTGGTTCTGGCTCAAATTTTGCCTTAAAGATGTATTCTTATGTTTCACCAACAAAGAAGTCTGGGGCCTATTTTATAGGTCTTACAAAAGTTCGGTTCTCAGATATAACCGATATGGTACTAAAAAACACAATAAAAAAACAACTACACTCAAAATAGACTAAGACATAAAGCAAGTGTTAACTGGCGTGATGTCCTCATCAGGACCCCTTCTTCCTTTCTTTTTGGGTGATTGTGCACCAGCATTCACACTTTGAACCTAGCTAATTCAACGTTGTCTAAGCATCAAGCTGGTTTTGGCTTTGGAGATCAAAATTGTCGCGTGTTTGTGCACTAGCATTCACACCATAAACCTATCTAATTTTAAGATTGTCTAAGCGTCAAGCTGGTTTTGGGTTTGGAGCTCAGAATTGTTGCGTGTTTGTGCACCTTAAACCTATCTGATTTCAACATTGTCTACGCATCAAGCTGGTTCTGGCTTTGGAGCTCAAAATTTACCTTGAAGATGTATTCTTATGTTTCACCAATAGCCTTTTCTTTCAAGTAAGAGGAAGTACATAGGGTGCCCTTGTTGATCAAGATGTTTCTCTATGACCCGTTTTGATTCACCTAGGCATTTAGGTATGATGGGCTTGGTTGGATGGACCTTATTTTAGCTGTTTTCAGCCATTTTATCACTATATAGTCATGTTGCATGGGCTTCAAAAAAAATGAAGAAGATGTAAGTTCATGATCTTGGATGAAAAGGGATTGGTGTTTCCTTGTAGTTTCTATCAATTAGTTCTCAACTTTCTTAGTTCCTTGTTGGAATATATCTGGAAAGTTAACAAGTTTTCCAACGATTGTTAAATACATCAGTGCTTAATGATTTAATGTAATAAAGTTGTCTCTGAGGAATTCTTTGACATCTCTTAACAGGTTCAAGTCGTTGCATGGAACCGGCATTCACCAGAATCACTTCTTAGTGGATCTTTTGATCGATCAGTTGTCATGGTAAGAATTCATTATTTAGTCATTAGTGTTAGACATGATGATCCATTAACTATAATGATGTTTCAGCTTCTTTCTTGAGCAGATAGTTCTAAAATTTCTTTTTACTGTCAACTTTTTAGCTCATCTGTTAACTGTCAATTTTGAAGTCCAAATATTTAGTCTTTAGACTGAGATTTAATAGTAAAATCTTCTTATAGTCTGTGGCCAAAGGAGTAGGAATCACATTTACATTCTGTTTTAGGTCTTCAGTATTGTTTTGTGTTTTGTTGTTCTTATCAATTGGTTCATAAAGTATCCAAATAAGTCTTTCTGAAGCATTTCTTATGCTATTATTAAATAAAATTATTCCTGTTTCTCAGTTTTCATGCCAATACGGGTGAGGAGACTTATACTGCTTCCTTTGGTCTTGTGTTTCACTGTTGAGTCACGTTTAAAAGAAAGCTGAAATGTAAACTTTGACCATAAGTGAAGCATGGCTAAAGTTTGTTATTGAAACTGGACTGGACACTCAGCCAGGAAAGATGCTGGTCTGGTTTACTGTGGATCAACCACTGGTTCACTTGGTTCATATCGGGTTTAAACAAAATGATTGTTTAAGTCATACAATGACAGTAGAATTCATTGTCTTCCTTTTCTTCCCTTCTCAATATTAGGATATTACCTACCTTACTCTCATATTGCGAATAAAAAGTAAACCTAAAATATAATATAAAAGAAAATATGAACCTAAACCTAGAGATCTCAGCAGTCAGAAGACTCAAAACATGAAAACAAACTTCCCTCCTATATTCACCTCTACTTGCAGAGTTGGATTGACACTTGAACAACATGGCTTCTGCTATCAATACTTCTTTTTTATTCCTCATGACATTAAAGCATAGCAGTGCTAGTCATTATATCCAAAGTGCTATAAAAACGGATAGAAGCACGGTTCAAAGACTCAGCCGAGTCGGAGACAAGTCGGCCGAGTCGTATCCGTCTCGGCCCGCTCCGAGACGAGTCCGAGTCACGAGGCGGTCGACTCAATTAAGAGGAGACCGACTCGGCTGAGAATCAGAGTTGACTCGGTCGACTCAGCATTATGATGATGATTTTGTACCTCATCGCAATTCAATGTGAAAATAAATACATTAGCATGTATTTATGAATGTAGTTTGTGCAATTTACTATATTGTGCATGTATTTTGATATGCTTTTACCGACGACGCGTGTATTTATACTTTCGCTTTATGTTTAGTGTGCTAGGTGATATATTTAGGATATGTAATACATGAATGTGGATATCTACATTTTTTTAAAGATTTGTCGTAATTTTTTTAGATTTTTTTGAGTTTTCTATGTAGTGTTTTGAGCGTATCGCCCGATACCGATCCGAGTCGCTGAGACTGATCTGTCTCAGTGCCCGCCGAGTCGGCGGCCGAGACCGCGACTGTGAACCATGGATAGAAGCCTTAATAGTGCAACCAAAGAATGAAAAGATTGTCTTGCACATGGTCCCAATGAATATTGTTGACAAGCTGTTCAAGTTCCAACCTCCAAGATGTGAAAGTTTATTAGGGGCTTTCTTTTACTAGAGAACAGTCAAATGTTAGGTTATTTTGTGAACAGTCAATTAGTTTGCTGCTGAGAATTGTGGAGGAGGTGCGTGACCTGAGTTTGATTTCAGTTTTTCTTGAAGACTTTGGCAGTCAAATGTGGGGTTATTTTGTGAACTGCTCAGCTCATTAAAACCCGAAGGATTGGGCAATTTGACCGCTTCACTTGAGAACCTGATGTTTTGGGTTTATTTATTATTATTTTATTTTTTGCTCTCTTTGTTTTTTTAAAAATATTTAAAAAATAAATCCTTCCTGACAGACTGGCGGAGCTGCTGATTCTGGTTGAACTGGTCCGACTGCCTAATCCAGTCCTGATTTGACAACAATGGGTTAAACTTTTTGCTAGTTTTTATCAGGACACCAGTAGTTGTCTTTTGCTTATATTTGTTAGCTTGATTTGAATCATGTGCGTATATGTTCTTCAGAAGCCACATATAGTGTTGCTATGTCATGCTATCAAGTGAACGTTGCTTGCCCTATTACTCTTTGAATTGCAAGTGAGAAGCGAGAACATAGTGGATAATTCACAGAGCTATGGATTTTTGAACCTATTCTTTACTTTCGGGTAAAATTGTGATCACTAGTACCAACTCGTGCTCATAGATGTTTGTATGGGGCTTAGATATGGACACATCACTATTTCCTACACACCCTATTGTTTTTATGTGATTCATCAGTCATCCTTTAATGGCATAATTGCCGCAGAGCCAGCTAAGTTGCAATTGTCGGACTTCCCTTACAAAATCTATGATGTCACTGCTTATTTGAAACTGTTGTTTCAAATAATTTCTGCCTTTTTTTTACTGGAAGATCATTTTGATTATGTTGAAGTTTATATGATCTGGCAATGATTCTACAATATGAGTTAATTATCTTTTAATGTTCTTTAACATGCAGATGGATTGTAGAAGCATCGAAAGTCCTAGTAACAGGTGGTCTGTAGCAGCTGATGTCGAGAGCTTGGCGTGGGATCCACACAATGAGCACAGTTTTGTGGTAAGCTTTGAGCTGCACTGTTTTGGCTTTTCTTTATCCCTTTGCAATGGGGTTAATACTTAGGGCCTGTTTGTTTCGTTGCAAAACATCGCAAGCCGTAAGTCGTAAAATGAGAATGGAAAAAGTAAACTGTAGCTGAGAAAAATATTGTGTTTTACGGTATTTGGTTGATAAAATGAAGTGTAAATGAAAAATATATTGTGTTTTACGGTGTTTGGTTGATAAAGTGAAAGTGTAAATGGTAAAGTATATTGTGTTTTACGGTGTTTGGTTGGTAATGTAAAAGTGTAAGTGGAAAAGTTGACCACAAAATTAACTGTAGCAATGATTTAAATATTATAAATACTATTAAATTAAATCTACTATTGCAAATTAAATTGTATTAATAAATTTGAGATAAAAAATTAATAATCTTAATATTTTATTTATAACAATAATTAATAAAATATTAGTATAAATAATAAAATATTACTAAAATATTAACTAAATAAATAATATAAAAATTTAAGAAAATCTAAAGAACATTAATAAAATTTAAGAATACTAATAAAATATAAATATTAAAAAAACTTACAAAAATAATAAAATATAGTTATAATATTATAATATTAAAAATACTTGAAAATTATTATAATATAAATTTTATTATAATATTATTGTAATATTATAGAAATATAAAATTAGAATGGTAAGCTTTGAGCTGCACTGTTTTGGCTTTTCTTTATCCCTTTGCAATGGGGTTAATACTTAGGGCCTGTTTGTTTCGTTGCAAAACATCGCAAGCCGTAAGTCGTAAAATGAGAATGGAAAAAGTAAACTGTAGCTGAGAAATATATTGTGTTTTACGGTGTTTGGTTGATAAAATGAAGTGTAAATGAAAAAATATATTGTGTTTTACGGTGTTTGGTTGATAAAGTGAAAGTGTAAATGGTAAAGTATATTGTGTTTTACGGTGTTTGGTTGGTAATGTAAAAGTGTAAGTGGAAAAGTTGACCACAAATTAACTGTAGCAATGATTTAAATATTATAAATACTATTAAATTAAATCTACTATTGCAAATTAAATTGTATTAATAAATTGAGATAAAAAATTAATAATCTTAATATTTTATTTATAACAATAATATTAATAAAATATTAGTATAAATAATAAAATATTACTAAAATATTAACTAAATAAATAATAAAAATTTTAAGAAATCTAAAGAACATTAATAAAATTTAAGAATACTAATAAAATATAATATTAAAAAAATTACAAAAATAATAAATATAGTTATAATATTATAATATTAAAAATACTTGAAAATTATTATAATATAAATTTTATTATAATATTATTGTAATATTATAGAAATATAAAAATTAACAAAGTAAAATATAATTATAATTTAATAAAAATTATTTTATAGTTTATTATACTGAATTATTATTACAATATTAACATAATAAAAATTAATATAATAATAAAATAATTATGATATTAATAAAGTAATTTTTATATTAAAAATAAATAATTAAATATATAGTAAAGTATAATATTGTTATATTAAGAAATATTAACTCTAAATAAAATAATAAAAATGGAATATGTATAATAAAATAATAAAGTATTAAATAAAATTAAATAAAAAAGTAATTAAAAATAGTAAATATTAAATATTAAAACAATATTAAAAACAATAAAAAAATTAAAGATTAAAAATATAAAATAATTAAATAATAAATAAGAAATTGAACACTATTTAAAATATTAAATATTTAATAATATTAAATTATATATTGATTATCAAGTAACTATTGTGAACTGTAAGGTATTACAAGTGAGAGTTATATGACCACAAAATTAACTGTAGCAACTGCAAGTGGAAAACATGAGTGTAAAAGTGAGATTTACATGACCACAAATTTAACTGTAGACAACTGCAAGTGAGAAAAGAAGAGTTGCATTTTGCAACTTATTTTTCAACGAAACAAACAACAGAAAATGGAAAGAAGTTTTACGACTTGCGTTTTGCGGCGAAACAAACACGCCCTAATACTCCAGGCATGGTTGTTATACTGTTATGGTCTTGGGTTATGTGTACATGTAAATGTGTGTCCATATGCACTGGCACCCGCACGCGCCTGACTGCCGTAATAAACTGCTTTTTAAATTAATCTGAGTAGTAAGTGCCACCTTATCATAAGAACATAAAATCTAGGAGGATCTGATCATAATCTATTCAAAAGCATTTTGCAGCCTTCCTTGTATATTTATTACCATACTGCTAAAGCATAGAAATAAGTAGTCAAACACACAGGACGGTTTTTTTAAGTGCTGGTATGAGAGGCCTTGTTGCAAGTTATATTTGTGCAAACAATTGCCAGATTAAATTCTGAGGAAAAGAAAAAATAAAAATAATTATGTTATTTTTATATTGGAGGTTTCCCTTATGAGCAATAGATTTCTAAGAATGATTTATATGGCATGCCAGGATTCTTAAGTTATCTTCTGTTTTTCTGATTATTTTCTTTTCATCATCAATTGAAAATCTAACATTTCAGTGTGCTTCAGGTCAGTCTTGATAACGGTACAGTTCAAGGTTTTGATGTCAGGGCAGCTTCATCTAACTCCACTTCTGATTCCAAGCCAACTTTTACTCTTCATGCACATGATGCCGCTGTTACCTCTGTCTCTTACAATTCATCTGCACCTAATGTATGTTCTAGGTGCCCCCGTGTCCGCAAAACAAATGAATTATTATTGTACAAAGGAGTTACTAATGTACTTATTGCTATGTTTTCTGTGCAGCTTCTTGCCACAGGTTCACTTGATAAAATGGTAAAGTAACTTTTTCTTTTTAATTTCTGTGCAAACAGCTAAGCATGACAGTGCTTTTGATTGTGGCGTCGTGCAATATTTCAGGTTAAACTATGGGATTTATCCAACAACCAACCGTCATGTGTTGCATCTAGTAATACTAAATCAGTAAGTCCAGAACTTTTATTTGTTTATGAAGAGAGCTATGCTGCCTTCTATGTGGGAATATAGGAGAGAGTGAACTCATGCCCCTTATGGTTTTAAGAAATTGTTTTGTTGTGTAGGCACCTATTAAAATTCACAAATGAGATTATGTTACCTTAGTCATTAATTGGTTGTTAACTTTTGTGCTAAGAGGAGTAATTGTACTATCTGAGTCACAAGTGTTCAGCAATGAAAAGATGATAACTTCAGTGTCGGTCATTAGGCATGGCTGATATGGTATACCTCTTGCTAAATATGAGCTTTATCATTATGTGGATGTGTTGCTGATACCAATTCAAGGTGTGCTTGCACAATTTGATAAAAGCTTCAAAATTTTGAAATACTAGTTGTTCCAGATGCAGCTGATCAATCCTCCAGATGCTATCGTGTACCATAACGTTTGCTTTCTAAGTTGTACTACTTTTTTAGGATAGATGAATGTGGCAATAGATTGCGAGATGATTGTATTCTGGGTTATTGACCATTTTTTACTCTTGTAAATGGCCTATAAACTCTGCATCTTTGTATGGGAGCTAACCTTTTGTGTGATTAAAACTTATCAGGGACGTGTTTTCTCGATATCCTTTTCAGAAGACAGCCCTTTCTTGCTAGCCATTGGCGGGAAAAAAGGGAGGACTGAAGGTAGGCGCAAAAAATCCTGATGGTGTCTGTTCTCTTCATGTATTTCTGTTCCTCTTGCTTGAGCTGATCTTGGGTGTGTTGCAGGTGTGGGACATATTAACAGAACCCGCAATAGCTCGCACTTTTGGGAAGTACAACAATCAAAATTGAGTCGATCCAGTGCAAAAACACAAGTTGAAGCAGACTCGATGCAAGCAACATTTGATTATCCTTCCATACTCTGTCGTTACGTTATTCAGTGGAGTTGAATGCTGCAAATTTTGACTGTGGTTGACTAGTAAATTCGGCTTCCACCAATATCTTGTTGTGTGATTTTGAGGAAAGTTATGTAATGTTGGGGCAGTTATTGGTTTTTTTGAATATCAGATATTACAATATATTATATTTATTCTCTTTTATTTTTGGCATGTTACTTGATAGCTAGAATGCTGTCTGCAGACAAATTTTCTTACTGTGAAGAAGAGGGAAAAAAGTGGCATAAGTGTGTTCTTTTGAAAATTTCTTTTTGCAAGAATATTCTTAGATACAGATTTTACGACATTTATGGTAACTTGTGAGTTGAAGGTGCACAGAGCTTTGGAAAAGTTTGCATCTTGTTATTCCCTTCAGGATTCATTTGCCGAATTGCACAGTTCATGAACAATCAATGAATTGATTTAGTCAATAAACAGTAATCAAATCTCAAAAGACTCATTGAGCTACAGCAGTGAAAAATATTCATGAGTGACAAAAATAGCTGCTGATTTATAGTCGCATAACATGCGCGCGTAAAGCTGGAGGAACCTCACCTCAGAGGTGTGCTGTTTGTGAGGCAGTTCTGCTGTGTTGTTAAACAAAATATATATGCATATTTCATCAACACGCCATATTGCTACAGGAATGTCGTCAACAATACAAGCATAAGGACGTATCTATGTGTCAATCGATTCAGCATCGTAATTGCGTTACTGCAGAATATAGACCAAATCTTCTGTAATTTGCTCTTCCTCCTCTTTATGAACTCCATCTGGTTCCTCCTCTTGAGCTGCTGCATCATCGATCACCTCCTCCTCAACAACGACCCTCCTCCTCATCAGCGACTCCCCCCCAAACACCCTCCGGCCTTCCACCGAGGTTCTTGCAACCTGCATTGCCCTCTCTCTCTCTCTCTCTCTCTAGTGAACTGTTCTCTTTGAATGCACGGTACTGGCGGACACACCTGGAGGCGAGTGGGGGTGGTCGCCCCAACTGAAATCCGCGCACGCGTAAAGGGGGGTGGGCCGTCCGGTCTTCGGGTCGGGTTTTAAATTAAATCCGCCCGCCCGCCTTCAAAAATAAAAAAGTTATAATTTTGTAAGATGATGTAATTTCTATGGAATTACAGAAGTTCACTAGTAATTTTGGATGTTTAAATTGTGAATTTCATTGTTAATTTTGCTGCACGTTCTATTTGAAGTTTGTTTGATAGCATTAGCCTGTAAAGATGAGTGACATATGCATTAATTGTAAGTAGTAAGAGCCTACTAGAATAAATTGATGATTTAGGAGAGAAAAGGGAGAGATTTTTAAATTTTTACCCTTTCATTTGCTTGAAAAACTGATGATTTGAAACATTTTTTGGTATAAATTCTAGCAAGACTGGAAGAAGTGAATATAAATATTTTTATTCTAATTATACATGTTAAACACCTGAGATATACCCATATGATAAGAACCTACTAATTATGATCATCTCTTTTATACATTGCCTTGTATGCATCTTTTATGCTTAATAAGTATTTCATGTTAATGACAGTTAATTATTTAAAACAGTTATGAAAAGATATTTAAAAGAAAAGAATTTGTGAGCCGTCTTCTAACGTGAGTCCTAACATCGAACACACACATGCTCGAGAAGAAGTCAATTGGTTTTACAAATTTTCAATATTAGTTTATTATGTTTTTGTCCTCACTGAGTGAAAATCCTGTGTAAGGCTTTGATCTTTGGGTAAGCGTTGCTCCCTCTGGGAAAACCTCATTGTAAGAGGAAATCGAGACTATTTTCAGTAAAGAACTCCTCCTCAGCCTCGGCTTGTTGGACTTCGGAGCAGTTTGCTGCCTTTGCTGTTGGTATTCACAGACATGCACCCTCCATCACTCTCTCTGTTCCAAGGGTGGCAATCAATACATGACCCGCTATAAACGGGTATGGGTCAGTACTAATCCAGTGTAACCGTTTATGACCCGACCCGTGAACCCGTTTATTCAACGGATCATGTAGCGAGTTATCCCGTGACCCCACTTAAAACCCTAGGCATATCTCTCTCCCCTTCCCCTCTCACCTTCCTCTTCCGGCGATTGCTCGACTGGGTCTCGATTGCGTCCTCTCGGCTGCTCCACTCCTGCCGCTCGCCGTGAGTCGATCAAGAGAAGAGAATTTTGATGTGAGTTTCTCTTGATCTCCAAGTTTTTTTTCATCAAGATTGAATTTTGATGCGTTATTGGTTAATTATAGGGGTTTTTCAATTGGGTATCTCTAAAGGTATAGGCTTGATTGAATATCTCAGATGGGTATCTCTATGTTATGGGTCTCATGGAATATCTCAATGTTTGATTGATTTAGCTGTTATCTATCAATTGTTTAAATTGAACTATGTTGCATTCTATTAGACGTGTATATAAAAATTAGAAATTTATGATTGACACACTGACACTTCCATTATCAGTGAACATAAATTTGTCATGTTTTGAACTTCTGGTGATCTGTTCTATTGCTGTGATAGAATCTGGAACTTGTCTCTGTTCAAAATTCAAAGATGGAAGGAGATAAAATGATGGACTTTGTGAGTTCTAGTTTGGTGTCATCTTTGTGATTGTGACTCTTGAAGTTTCAGCGGTTCACTGCATTACTCTACTTTTGGACTAGACTTGTTAAATCTTATTTTATTTACCAATCTTAGCATATGATTCATGATACAAAAATTATAGATCTCATTACATACTTTAGCAAGGGATAAAATGAAGATGAACTAGAACTGAATTTGGAAGCCTTCTCTCTCCTCTCCTTTGCTTTCGATGGGAGAAGAATGAATGCACTGGGTAGAGAGAGGGACTTCCTTTAGATAATAATGTATCTTATCTGTTAGGTAGTTATATCCTTCCCATCAAGGAGATAATACCTAATATGGGATAACCACTTTCTGTTAAATGGGTTAACCAACAACCCATTTGAATCTTATCTTTTGTTAAAACCCACACAGTTTAAACATCTCCATATTACCCAACTAGACTTGAACTGAATTTTGAAATACAGTATGTGTGGATTAGATCAAGAAATCCAACAACAATCTCCCACCTGATTCACACATACAAGAAATGTTCGAAACCAATAAAATATCTCCGGTTCTTTACATTTACGGATGGCCATCCATTTGAATTTTGGCATAAATGAAGATTAGATTCATTCTTTTACCCACTCATTAAAAATGCCACCAGTAATGGATCAAAGATGTACAAAGAGCTCATCATGGCTCAAAGCATCAAAGACAGTTCCATGTCACAGAACTGGTATCATTATTTAATGATTGAGTCAAATCTTAGATGATTTTTAATTAAGTAGTTTATAGAGATGCCCATGTGTGTGTGTGACAATGATGCAAATTTACCGTCATGTTTCATGTATTGTTTCAAATACATGTCACTCTGATACTTTACGACGTTCGCCATGTGAAAACCATCACATTGTATCCAGAGTGAAGACTATATGGCATGGTGTCTACCCATGCCTAGTCCAAACTATCTTGAGAGTTTGTATATACTTTCCAAAGGCACTTTAATCTAATACCTTAAAGAAAAGGTTAACTTGCATGTTTTTTAATTTTAACCGATACATGCTTTAATTATGTATTGCAATTAACAGAATTTGCATACTCATTCTTATCCAAGGGTTAGGATAGAAGAGTCAGGATGTTTTATCATAAAATGCTCACAATTCTGCGGAACAAGTAAGATGCATCATCTACCTCACCTTTGGGCTGACATGCTGTACACTTTCCAATTGTGACTAACGTCACTCACAAGACTAACTCGTAATATGGACACTTCCTCGCCTTTGGGTCTAGGGTTATCCTATCCTCCTTAACACTTGCAAATTGTCCTACCCATCAAAAAACTTAAAAATTTCCTAGCCTCCTTTTGGTCTGCTAGTAGTTTTCAAAAATTTAGTGTCATCGGTGATCATTTCAGCTCAAGATCTTAATAAGGTCACCTTTGGGCCGACTATCATCTTACCTCGATCATGACTTTCCAAAAGGTCACTTACAGTCTAACCTAAACCCTCACAGGTTAAAACCAATCATATAATTAATGAACTCATAACGCTATGTTCAAAAAATTTCAACATATTATTCACACCCAATGACAACGATGACGGAATTGGATTTACGATGCAAAACATCACCGTGACGATAACCATAAGAGACATTGTAAAAGTATCTCGTGAAAACTTTCAGATCCAAACAAAACGAAATCTCTTTGCATTACAATTGTTGAACATAGTATTATTCAAGGAAAATGAAAACTTGAAAAATGGATTTGCTTGATATCATGACCTTAATGAGAAATCAGGGTCCAGTTAAACTAGAGAGGCTTGAATTTCTTCATAAGGTAAACATGATGCAATACTTTCGCAAGAGGGCTAGAAATAAATGAAATTGATTTATGAACTTTATGTAATTTGCATGATATCACATAATATTGCAGTATGAGTTTATAGATCAGCAACTTGAATATTGAATTATATAGTTGCAAACTGAAAAATAAATGAATTCAACAATTCTTACCACAAGAATGTTGGATCTAAAGGGTTGTTAGGTCTTCATATGTATATGCATTTGATTCAAGGAAATGAAATTATGATATGTACTCATAGCATATTTGATTGATGAGGAATGTGGGACCAAAGTATAAATATGTGAGCTTGCTAAGCATATTATGAAATTAGCAACGTATCAGCATGCAGCTACTAATTTAAAGACTCCTTAGCAATTAATTGAAACTGAAATCATGAATCAACGCCCAACTTGGCTCTGATACCATTGTTAAATCTTATTTTATTTACCAATCTTAGTATTTGATTCATGATACAAAAATTATAGATCTCATTACATACCTTAGCAACGGATAAAATGAAGATGAACTAGAGCTGAATTTGGAAGCCTTCTCTCTCCTGGCCCTTTGCTTTCGATGGGAGAAGAATGAATGCACTTGGGTAAGAGAGGGACTTCCTATATAAATAGATCCTAACGTATCTTATCTGTTAGGTAGTTATATTCTTCCCATCATGGAGATAATACCGAATATGGGATAATCATTTTCTGTTAAATGGGTTAACCAACAATCATTTGAATCTTATTTTTAGTTAAAATCCACACAGTTTAAACGTCTCCATATTACCCAATTAGACTTGAACCGAATTTTGAACTACAGTATGTGTGGATCAGATGACGAATTCCAACAGGCTTTTTATATGCAATTCCTTGGGTATTTTGCTTTCAGATCAATGTAACTAGTTAGAGTCCTCTAACATTGTGGTGAGGTGAATTTGTTGAATTTGTTGAGTTAATCATATTGAATTTTGCTGCTGAAAATTGCTGAATTTATTATGTGAACATTATTGCTTTTTTGTTGCTGGAATTTGTGGGTTTAATTCTTTTTGAAAAGTGAGTTTCAATGTTTTGATGAAGTAAAATTTAATTTTACAGTTTAAAATGGCATCACAACTTCCTAGAGAAATGCATATTGATGTTGATAACAATATAAGCATAGAAGTGGAAGATTCATCTAATGTGGATGTTGATACACCAAGAGGAGGATCCGATAATGATGTTCTTTTACAGCGATAAGATTTAATTGAAAGAAAGGAAACTAACTTCAAAAGTGTGGAAATTGTTTAGACCACTTGATGTAAGAGTGGGAGAAGAGAGCAAGCTAAGTGTAAGAATTGCGGGGCAAAATACATTAGTGGAAGCACCATATCAGCATATTAATCTCGATATCCTCCATATTGTAGGGTTAATATCGTATATGATACCTCAACATCTAAAACAATATTGCTGATATATAAGAAAAACCGATATTTGAAACAATGTTTGGAACCATTATAGTATGCACCTATTGCACATATAATGCATGACTATTCTCTTTTACAATCATCACAACTACCTATTTATATTGTTTCACATCCTTCCAAGAAAACTCGAACAACAAGCAAAGTGGGATTTTAAAGATGCCTCCATGGACTCTAGAGGTAAGCCCCCACCACATCTTGTTTAACACCCTTTATAACACCACCTCAAGCAAGGACTTCCTAGTAGGTCATCCATTCAAGTAGTATTCCCACTTAGACATTCTTAACTACAAAGTTATTATTTTGCTTTCTCCCAAACGAAATGCTAGTTACACTTGACGTTTGAGTTCAATGGGCACACAAGATGTAGAACAATTCAATTTTGGGGTTATGGCATACAACCCCATTTAGTATTTGATATTATTCTTAGATGAACACTTTGCCTCACACATGCATGACCAGACATTGACTACCACAAAATGTGAGATTCCAGAGGCGCCCCCCCCCCCCCCCCCCAAAAAAAAAAAAAAAAAAAAAAAAAAAAAAAAATTCCAAAGCCTCTCCAAATATTCAAAATGTGCCCTCCACCACGCACTTCCATGATGTGACACTTAGTTACATTAATTAGTTTTGTGTGACACTTGTTTCGCAAACTTCTAATTGTTATTGTCTCTAACACCTTGTCTGATATGACATTTAGTTTCAAAAGCACTTAGCTCTATGTCGTACTTATTTTCGTACACTTCCAAGAGGTCAGCCATCTTAGTATTTCAATTACCTAATGCTTAACTAAGAAGTCTTTACTATTGTTACCCCCAAAATGCTAGATATAATTAAATCTGAAGCGGGTTGAGTTGGTATTGAGACGGGTCGGGCCAATTCTCGTTACCTGCGAGGTGCGTGATGGGTAGGAGCCTAGGTTTTTTTGGGGAAATTAAGGGCTGAAGATGAGAAGGAAAATGTAAATATTTGCAATAACGTGCAAAATAAACATTATTAGGGGTTCATTTGCAAAAAGGGGAAAGAATAAGTAGGCCCCGGTTGCTGGGCTAGATCTAAACTGGGCTCAGGTTGGGCTGCGGATGGAATTGAGTTAGCCTAAACACAAGTTGAAAGAATTACTACAATTTACCTCATTTCATTGGAATTTTAATTACTTTTTATAATTTATCGGAAAAAAGTAGCATAAGAATCTGTCACAAATTCAGAAAGGAGAGAGAAAGACCAAAGGTCCGGAGGTTTTGAACATCTTTGAGCTGAAGGAATGAAGCGAATCAAAGGGCCCAGGCGTAAAGATTGTCGGGTGTCAAGCCCTTCATGGACGCTTCATCAAGTCGGCAACCTTGAGTCCGAGGAGTGGGGAAGTTGTTTTTGAGGGTATGTTTGAATCACTGAAACGGGAGAAGCAGGACCTGGAAGCTGCTGTAAAGGGCAGAGATTGTGGGCTTGTCATCAAGGATTGCGATCCAGTGCTTGGAGCAGGTGAATAGGAAGCCTAAGTTTGTGTCATCATAGAGTGGCACAGTGTGCTGATAATTTCCCAAGATTTGGGGATTAAATTGTTTCAGTTCTTCTTCATTTTTGAAAATGTATTTCATTTTTAAAATGTACACGTAGACTAGCCTCATATAGGGAATTCTCATTCTTTCTTCTTCTTTCATGTCTAATTGTAAAACTCACAAGGAACACACAGTCTCTGATACAAGATTTCCTGAAATTACAAATTAATGTGCAAAAATGCAAGTACTTATTAATAATGCAACTCAATTCAATTCAATTCACAAAACAAAATCAATATTTGCCTTGCTTGAGGGTCCTTTGGATCCTGCATGAAAAGAGAATGGAGGAACATGAGAAGATTTGACAGAGGAGGGGAGACTAATGGAGCTCATATGGGCTTTTTGTGAAGAGAAGAGAAGAGAAGAAGATAGAATGGCAATGTGGTCCTTTCAACTTTGTTTGCCTCTCTTTTTGGGAGGACCTTTCTTTATACTAGCATGCAAGCTTTTGCTGTGCAGGATTCCTTGCAATTGAGATAGGGGAAGCAAGTGGAGCTCACAATTTTTTTTAAAATTGAATTTGAACTTGAGAAGCAAAAGTTAGAAGACAAGAGAGGGCCCTTTCACTAGTATAATAACTGTTTTTTACACCCATAATCTATTTTATGGCAATGCTAATTATGGGTCAAATCTTTTGAATGAAATGGCCCCTCGATTTTTTTTGGTGGGGGTGAAACAAGGGGAGAAATCTTGTGCTGACTGCAATAAGGAATACTCTTTTTCTGAGTTTCTTCATTTGTTACAAAGACTAAAGAAAATTATGGTAAATTTATCTTTCGTTTCCTTCATTGTCTATCTCAAGTCGGAATAAAAAATATCCGTGACATGAATCTATCTTTGTTTCTGCTCGGTGTGTGTGTGTGTGTGTGTATATATATATATATATATATATATATATATATATATATATATATATATATATATATATATATGTAACATAAGTTGCAAAGAGTAAAGAAAACTTCTATCCTTTGATCTTGGTGATATGAACATATCCTTGTTTTGCTCTCAATGTAAATAGTAAATACATTTTAAAAAACTTTCAGAATAAAAAAGAATCACATGCTTTGCAATCAAATTGTGTCACACACATCATGCACCTCTCCTCCCTTGCTATAATGGGGAACATTCTCATTGTGTTGGTTGTGAACACGAGGAGGGGTCATCATAAAGGAAGAACACAACATGGTGACTGAGACATTTGTATATGTTGTCACAAATGATGGCCCAATGGATATCATCATGATTCCCTTGCTGGTGGAGCAAGGTCTAGTAGCTGGAAAAGATGGGGAAAGGGGAGAAAGAGAGGCACAAACATGATTGTTTAATTTGTATTTAGATCTTATTGTGAGGTGATTATTGAGATTGTGTGGCAAAATTATGAGCTGGATTAAGAAGTTCTCGAAATGCAAAAATATGACGATTTTATATGTGAAGATTGTTCTTTGATTTGTAGAACATAAAATTAGCTTAAATTTGTGTAAAAGGATGGTTGGTATCATTATCGGTTTATGTTGTTTGGGAAAAAGGAGGTGGTAGAAATTGATGCCCGTAATTGCTTTTTCGATGTTAAATTAGCTCTTAACGACGGTATGAAACATGCAAGGGTCAGTTCAGACATGATTTTCAGCGCACTGTTGGATGTCAGCCATTTCCTTTTTCCTTTTTTTTTCCCTTTTCTTATGCAACAATCTTTTTCTACATGCATGCCCACAACCTACATAATTCCTACTCAGGACTAGCACCAATGGACCCTGTGAATGATATGAACTTAATTTTATGGTTTTCCCAAAATATTGTCATAAAGAATTCTCAAAATTTCCGAGGAATTCTCAAAATACTGTCTATTCCTCACATGATAGAGGGGGACAAACAAAGAGAAAAAATTAGCCATATGATAAATACATGATAACTCTTAAAAGGATAAACTAATAAACAGTAGTTTTTTGAAAATGTTTGAAATTTCTTTATTGTAGTTTATTGGGATTTTAAAAGTTTAGAGTGTTCCTTGCGAAAACCATAAAGTTGATAATAGTTTGAGAAAATTAGCCTTTTTTTGTTGTAATTGGAACAAGGACCTGTTATAGGAATGCAAAAGTTTTTCTTCCAGGAGCTGCAAACCAGAATAAAAAGTAGAGCTCTTTTCTTGAATCTGGGACGTTCCATAATCAAAACCCATCTCTATACCAATAAAAGTTTACAATATAGTAATTTCCAATTATTCTCGATATAATTTTTTGGGTTTAATGGATTGGTTTTTCTCTCTCCTTTCTGAATTTCTGACGGATTCGTATGCTAATTATTTCCGATAGAATATAAAAACTAATTCAAATTCCAATAAAATGAGGTAAATTTTATTAATTCTTTCAATTTGCGTTTGGGCTGACTCAATTCCAACCGCGGCCGCTTGAGCCCGGTCTAGATCTAGCCCAATAACCGGGGCCCACTTATTCTTTTCCCCCTTCTTGCAAATGAACTCCTAATCATTTTATTTTGCACATTACTGCAAGTATTTACATTTTCCTTCTCATCTTCATCCCTTTATTTCTAAAACAAAAACCCTAGACTCCTCCCCTCCACGTACCTCGTGGGTAACAATAATTGGCCCCACCGGACCCAGTACCAACTCGACCCGCTTCCAAACCCCCTTCGAGAAATATCTCGTCGTTGTTTCCCTCATTTCTCAACTTCAGGGTGAATCCCCAAACTAAAACCCTAAATTCGTTAAAGGTCTCCCCCACCCCCCACAAAAAAACAAACAAACACAAAAAAGAAGTCGATTGAGAGTGTTAAAAATTTGTTAATTTCTGGTTGCTTGCATTGCTGTATTGCATTTTGATTTAACTCTTTGTTGTTTGACAGTGGATTCACGCTGATGGCATGGAGAGCGATAGGGAAAAAGGTTAGATTTTCTTCCTTCTTTCTTGTTAATTTGAATTTACAAGTCGCTTTGCTTTTCTTAATATAATGAGCTTAATTTTCCTGTTACAATTAAAAAGTCTGTAATTAAAGTAGTTGTATTGTAAATCAATAAGCATTCTGTTGAAAGAAGCATGAAGCACGCATTCTTTTAATAATGAATTTATCTTTTAGTGTATCTATGCGAGCATTTCACAACTGCTGCTCTCTACAAATCGAGGAGGTGGAACATGTTTATACAAGACGATACCGGGTAAATTTGATTTACTTATTGTATTTTTAGAAGTAATTTGCAAGAATTTCAGTTTTCTTTTTTACAATGCAACCAGATATTTGAGAAGATATTTTGTTAGTAAAACGTAATGGGCCTTGTTTTGTTGTTTGCTTATGGTTTATAAAGTTGTATTAGATATAGACTTATTGAGCTTTCTTCTCTTCGAAACTGGCCATTTTCCTTAATGCCATGAAAAATGTCTAGAACTACGGAAGTATATTAAAACTGAAAGTTAATTGAAAAACTTATAGATAAATTCATACATCGTTCAAGGAGTTGTCTAACCGGGTCTACAAATGTATATGCATAACTTAGTATATATGGCCTACATTACTCGAAACTATCGAACTTCCTTCAGGTAGATGATTTGTCTTGGCAAGCTAATTATTGCTAGTAAAAGGATAACCAATTGCCGCGCGCATTTAAATCACAGAAATTTGTAATATTCAATATTATATTTGTGCAGTTGCCATAAGGGAGGTGAAGCTGTGTAAATGACTTCCAAGCCCCCAACAAAAGCTTTCAAGAAAATTATTTTATCAGATTTCTATTTCAAGCTGTTGTAATATGTCCATAAATTGTATATATATTTTGCTCCTAAGCTATATGCATGTTAGTATTTCTCGACAAGACTAAGAGAGATGGACACCTAATTTAATTTTTCTTTTAGCGTACTCCTTACTTTAATAGTGAACATACAGAGGGAAGTTCTTCGAGTTATGGATTGCAAATTTGGGTTTATCAACTTGAATTAATATCTATCAGCACCAATGGGACATGTAGTGAATTTTGAATATAGTTGGAGGACTTTTTTAATCGCTTTCTCTGGACAGGCTCTCGTGATGCCCAATAATTGTGTACAGATGCATCTTTAGGTTGTGATCTGATTGCTAATTATGATTGAAACTAAAAGGAAAAATCTAAACCAGATTTATTCCGTGGGCATAATTTAAGTTGTGAGGAGGCTTTCGAGCATCACATTGACATAGTAGAGTTGATGAACTTGACGTAGATATGTGTAGAATATGGTTAAGAGAGAAAAAGAACATTAAAAAGTTACAACTTCCCCAATGAGTTTGAGGTCATTTAATGGTGGTGTTTGGTCAAGGCAGAAATGCGATTACTGTAAGAAGTTCATGTTAACTGTATAATTAAGGTGCTCGCTGTTAGAACATTGGGAAATGTGCATCACAGGTTTGATATCCCAGATTGGATACCACAAGAATAGTGAGTGAAACTACAGTCAGGACCTAGAAAATGATGCATAAAGAGTACTCAATTACAGTCAATAGTTCCTGCTTATAAAGATGGTGAGCAAAAGTGTACCATTTGAGAAAAAAAGTAGAATGAGTAATGATTTTGAGATTCCTTTCATTTTAAAGATACATCAAGTGGCTTTTTCATGAGTCCACACATCATGTTTGTTTCTATTACTTGGTTTTGTACTGGTGCTATTGGATAATAATGCACCATTATCTCTACAAGAGTTCTTTGGGAATCAATTGATCCAGCCTGTAGGCTAAGTCAACAACTAAGGTCTCTCATGTCTTTTCCCCAATTTAACTCTTTGAAAACTATTAATCGCTCTGAAATTGGAGAAAGTGTTCTCAATATCCTTTGTTTACATTGTTCATGCATTAATATTCATATATTCCTTTCTTTTATGGAAGTCAGTATCAGTGTGCTTGTGTTGAAATCATGGTTTCAAATATTCACCGATTTCGATATATCAACAATAGTGTATCAAGTTTTGAGGTACTCGATACAATATTAACCCATAATATTCATACTAAAAACTATTGGCCGATACCGATATCGACACCGAGGTTTCAAATCATGGTTAAAATAATAATAGGATGAGTGACATCTTAGGAAACGCTTGTACCCATTTATGGAAGTCAGTATTAGTGTGTTTGTGTTGAAATCATGATCTCAAATATCGACCGATTCTGGATATTTCGCTGATATTGTATCGGGCTTTGAGGTAACTGATACAATATTATCCCGATAATGTCAGCCAATATCGGGGCCGATATTTATGGCCGATATTCATACTAAAAACTATTGGCCGATGCCGATACCAAATATTTAAACCATGGTTGTAATAATAGTAGGCGGGGTAACATCTTAAGGAACCCCCATTTGAGGCATTACAAGTAGCATTAGTTCCAACACCAATTGAAAGTGTGCAAACTAAGAGCATGTACTGTTACATCACACAAAGGTGTGGTAGGGTCAACTTTGTAAAATTCGCCCGAGGACCTTTAGAATCTAGTGTCACTTGGTAGTTAATACCTAGACATGCTTGTATGAAATGATGTTCGATTTGCAAGGATGCCAAACAGTAAACAAGAGAGAGTGTCCCTTACCCCAAAGATGAACAATCGTGTAGAAATGTGTGCTAAAAAAGTACACAGTAGTTCCAATAAATTTAAATATTAATTATATCTAGCATTTTTAGGGGTAACTATAGTAAGGACTCCTTAGTTAAGCATTAGGTGATTGAAATACTAGGATGGGTGACCTCTTAGAAGTGTACGAAAATAAGTTCCATAGACGTAAGTGCGTTTGAAACTAAATGCCATATCAGACAAGGTGTTAGAGGCAATAGCACTTAGAAGTCTGTGGAACAAGTGTCACAAAAAACTAATTCATGTACCTAAGTGTCACATCATGGAAGTGTGTGGTGGTCACATTTTGAATATTTGGAGACCACCTTTGGAATCTGTGGGGTACATATGGAATCTCTCATTTTCTGGTGGTCAATGTCTGGTCATGCATGTGTGAGACAAAGTGTTCATCTGGGAATAATACCAAATACTAAATGGGGTTGTATGTCACAACCTCAAAATTGAATTGTTCTACATCTTGTGTGTCCATTGAACTCAAACATCAAGTGTAGCTAGCATTTCTTTTGGGAGAAAGCACAATAATAACTTTGTAGTTAAGCATGCCTAGGTGGGAATACTACTTGAATGGATGACCTACTAGGAAGTCCTTGCTTGAGGTGGTGTTATAAAAGGTGTTAAACAAGATGTGGTGGGGGCTTACCTCTTGGGTCCATGGGGGCATCTTTAAAATCCCACTTTACTTGCTACTTGAGTTTTCTTGGAAGGATATGAAACAATATAAATGGGTAGTTGTGATGATTGTAAACGAGAATAGTCATGTATTATATGTGCAATAGGTGTGTAGTATAATGGTTCCAATCATTGTTTCAAATATCGGTTTCTGTTATATATGATCAATATTGTATTGGATGTTGAGGTACCTGATACAATATTAACCCTACAGTGTGGAGGATATCGAGGTTAATATGTCAATATGGTCGATATTGATGGCTAATGTTGGCGATATTGATCCTAAAAACTATTAGCTGATACCATTATTGATACTGAGATTTTAAACCATATTCTAATTAATACAAGCATCAAGCATAACTTAGCATTATGAGATAGTACCTGATGTAAAAACTCCCTAGTTAAGTATTCTTGGCTTGTCGTGGTATACCTGACAAATCCTTGCTTAAGGCATAGCTAACAACAACGAAAAGTGTGGAACTATTTGTCATGTAGACCTAAGCATCTCATTAGTCATCTGTTGGCCGATCAACAGAAAGGAAAATTTGAAAAAAAAATGGGAATAGGGGAGGGCAGATTATAGAGAACACAATATGCCCAAAAAAAAAAAGAAGAAAACAAGAGATGAAGTTATTTCAAAAATTCAATTTTATATCAAGCAAATGACATTTTATAAGAAAATGTTCTTTATCTTGCGAGGGCCACTGACTCACCACTCTCTGATGTTTCATTGCAAACTCATTGGAATACCGGGATAAGGCCAAAAAAGAGAATGGACTTTACACAACCATCTATGCTTACAAATTAGCGGGCACATGATACCTTAGCTACTGGTAGAGAAACAACCATTTTAGGCAGTCACAATTGCATAAATGTACGCAACCACAAAAATCACATTTACTGTTAGCCACAAAAATCACATTTACTGTTAAAATGTGCATCACAAGCTTGATTCAGTAGCTTATTATCTTTAAAACACTTTATTAGAGTGTGCAAGAGTATTGTTATATTTTCCTATTTATTCCTTATCTATATAAAGATAGGTAATCCCAATCTAGGGTTAAAGCCGTCTATTCCATATCAACATGGTATCAGAGCAATCCTAAGCGACATCACATCTTCTCTCACCTTCAATCTTCCCACAATTGTTTTCTTTTCCTTTACAAATCGTTTCCTTCTACATCTTTTATTTTTTTCCCATCTAAAAAAATTGTTCATTGTTCATCGTGAACAGTAAACACCGTTGTTGTTCATGATGAACAATAAACGCGAGTAACTGTGGAAATGTGCAATATGAATAGTACCCGTGATGAACAATCTCCCTAGCCGCCAACCTCTCATTTGAGTTCTAGAATCCTAGAATAGATGTTTTCATGCTCCAAACCATAGTCGTGGTCAACTGTCGCCGCCTCTAATGCTTTTCGCCATCAACTGCTGCTGCTGAGTAATTTGATGTCGTTGTTGCATACTGCTGGTGTTGCTATTGTTGACTACTACTGCTACTGCTATTGACCCATCTGTTGGTGCTATCGACTACTTATGTTCTTTCTGTTGCCGCCGATTGATTCTAGCATAAATACTGCTGATGTGTTCATTTACTAATGTTGCAGTAATGTTCATCGATTATTATTGATGTCCTTTTTCATCTACTACTATGGGTATTAGGATTTCTCAAAACCTCCACTTAACTATGTTTGAGAATCTTAAAAATTTCCTCTTCTACTGAGTCTAGGAATCTCTAAAATGATAATTCTATTCGAGTAGATGAATCTGACCTTTTGTGCCATATTTGTCCAAGTGTTTGGTTCGACTCAGATTTAGGTCGCTTTGGTTTGCAGCTTTGATATTAACATCAATGCTTTAGCAGATTGGCATTAATATTAGCAATTCAGTACTTGTTTTTCAATAATTTAAATATTTATTTATTTCTTATTTTTTTGTTAAAAAGAACTTTTCTTAAGAAATATTTTACTAATCTTTATAACAAACTGGGCATGATTGATATCTATCCTCTAGCTTGAGGGACAGTACTAGAGTGTATAAGGTATTCTTGTATTTTTCTTATTTATTCCTTATGTATATAAAGAGAGGTAATCCCAATCTAGGGTCAAGCCATCTATTTTCTTTAAAACCTTAACACACTTCATGTTGTACGATAAAAGGTCACACATTCAGTATATGTTGTGGTGATGGCACACAATAATGTTGAAAATAGCTAGAGCGTAATGCGTAGCGCTTACCTCTCGATTGTATAATGCGTAAATAGTGTTGCCTAATGCGTAGGTTGCATGAATTTATATTTTTTATTTGAAAAAAATAAAATAATTCTTAATAATAATAAATAGGAAAAACATTATACAAATATTTTAAAAAACAATATTTTTTTAAAATTCAGAAAAAGTACTACAAGGTATTTTTAACAATTATCACAATAAAATATGTAAAAGTAGCATTATATATTCACACATCTAGTTCATAGTTCACATTCACACTTCACAGATAGCAAATTAAAATTCATAAGTTGACAATTTCACATAACATTCATAATCTTACTAAATAAGATATAGCAAATTGTCACTAAATATTAAATAGTAGTACTATTAACAAGAACCAACAACAAAAGTATCCACCAAAGCTTAATAAATAAACTACAACCATAAGCAAGTTAAAGTGCTTAGCTATATTAAGTCTTAAACAAAGTCAAATAACTTGAAAGACTCCATTTTCTTCAATAACTAAATCATTTTTTTTCAGAATGATGTTGGTATCGTCCGGATCAATATGCTCCACGCCCCTACACCATCATCAACGTCGAATTCCTTTTCCTTTGTTCATTGCCGATGTTGTACGAAGACAATAAAATTCAAGTTCAAACTTCAAGCAAGCATGTTAAGATCTAAAATTCTAAGAGTTTAGGTCCTCAATTTTTTTACTTGTAAGAACTACCAACCCTTGCTTCTTTGTTGTTAAAGGATCATTAACAACTTCTTCTTTCTCAACAATAAGTGATATATTATTTATTATTGTGACATCAAGATAATCATTCTCTTCCATCACCTCATATAATCATTCACGATCACTAGAAAGACATGGTTCTTCACTTTCTACAATCCACTCATCATCTGGAGACGCTTGGTCCAAAACAAAATTGGATCCAACTTTTGTGCCTTTCTCAACATATTCCTCTCTTAATGTTGTTGTACATCACATAACCAAGAGCGTTCAAGCGTTCTTGCTCCAAACGACATCTCTTCGCTCCAAACGACATCTCTTCTATGAGTGGGCCCACAACAAATTTATGATTTTATAATTACTTCATTAGATATTTATAAAGACTAAAGATGTTCACTAGCCTATTGAATTAAATAAATTTCTTACATGCTCAAATGTGCTCCAATTACATTCACAACCGGAAGCACTTGTAGTATGAGAAAGAACCCGGTTCGCAAAGTTTTGGAGTGTAGGAGTATTCTCTCTAAATCTCTCCCACCAAGTAGCTACAATGGATTTGCTAAAGTTATTTAGATAATTGTCGAATAACAAAACAATTTGTTGTAGACACTAATGTTCTAATAATAAAATTCATCAATTCAAGAAAATTTATACCTCAACTATGTGAAGTAATGGTCTCTGGGCGATCTCACACTCAAACTCTCCAAGCTTATCATTGTAACTATTTAAGTCAACTCTGGGTAGTGCTCTCTCACTAATGTCTGGAATGATACAAGACTACTCATGAAGATCATTTTTCACTTACGGGTGTTTGCTAGAAGTTTTCCATAGAACTTTTGGGTGATAGTATGCCACTGGATGAATAGGCCTATGCATCATATCACACCACCTCTTGTCTATCAATTTCCAATATGACATGTATTTTCTCTTGTTGCCATCACATACTGCTGTGATCTTTTCCTTAGCACTATCCATCATCTCATAAAGATAAGGCATAAATGCCTCACATTAGAATCTACTTCCCGAAGGACATAAACCAAGGGAAGTGTAGTGCTAAAACAAAACAATACACATGACCCTTAAATGCTCTACTATAAAGCACAACTTCATTTGACATCACTCCATTTGGCTTTCTAGCCTAAGAACTTCTACTGAATTCCTCTGAAGAGAACATGTTACTTAAAGGTTGCTCAATTTGTACAACCTTTGTAGAGTCGAGAACGATGTGGCAAAGCGAGTCACGACAGGAGCTCCTTTCCTTCTGTGTAGCTCCCCATCAAGTTAAGCACCCAACAATGATTATAAATAAATTGGATAACTCTCTTTCCTTGCTCAAGAGTCTCATTGTGTATCATCATCTTGTTGATATCTTCAAGTATCAAGTCAATGCAATGTGCCGCACAAGGAGTTCAATAAAGTGACTTCCTACTTTCCATAAGCTGCTTGTTGGCATTCACATAAGAGGAATGATAATTGAAGCACAATCTTCTCTTCTATCTTTTCAACCATATTATCAAGCAATTGACACAAGTAATCTCCATTCTTTATCTGATGTATCAACAAACTTGTAAAAGAAAGTCCCTTCCAGTGAGTTCACAAGAAAATTAATCAAGCTTCTATTCTTTTTATCCGACCACCCATCCGACATAAGTGTACATTCATATTGCTCCCAAGCCGTCATATGTTTAGCCTTGATGGCATCTACGCCTTCTACCTCGGCTTGAAGAACCCGTATCTTTATCTCATAAGGTGATTGCTATTTCAACCCTCTCTCGTAATTGCCCATCTCTACCATCATCTTTGCCAATATGGGCTTGTAAGAATGTTAAAAGGTAACCCACGTGCAAAGAGGTATCTTCTGATCTTTCTTACCACTAACTCTTTGTGCTTCTTGTACCTATTCTCAATTGTTGTTTGGCGAGCTTCAACATTAACAAATTGATCCAAGGGTCCAAATGTTTGAGTTTGAGTATTGCTTGCATGCCCAATTAGCAATTCTTGACTTATCTCATCTTGTGGCTCTCTCATTCTTCCAATTTCAAGATGGAAGCGCTTTTTTCTTTGCCTTCTCAACCTCCATGCTCTTCAAAGCTTCCTCACATGCTTTCTTAACCTCCGAAGGAACCAACAAACATTTTGGGGTATTTTTTTGGGTACCGGCCAAATGATGCTTCAATCTAGTCACTCCTCCCATTATGTGATGGTTGCAAAATGTACAATAACATTATTGAGATGGTTCATCGTCCTTCCAAATTCCCATTCTCTTGCTGGATCTTGACTTTTATACATTATTCTACAAAATGCACAAACAAATTGAAAGGCCACAATCTATCACATTTGATTTGTTTACTTTTTAAGCTACTGTTTTTTTTAATCTAAATTCTTAAAAATAAAGCACCGGTCACTATTCACTGAATCACTGTAAACATTAAAAATCATCAGCACAGGTCCACAACCACTAAATCCACTAATAAACACTAAAAGAACACCACAACCACTATCCTAAATTAACTAATAAGCAATAAATTTCACATTTAACAATCCATATATAAATCAAATGAGTGAAATCACTAATAAATAGTAGTCAAGAGTCCTAGGACGTCAACCAAACAAATAGGAAAAAAACAGAGCAAAGAAAAGAAATCACTATCGTCGTCACCAAATCGATCTCGCTGCCACCAAGGAAGACCTCGATAGGACTCGCCCTGACCAAATCAAGCTTGATTATGGCTCACCAGAGGGTAAAGTCTAGGTCCTCGTCAATTGAGATCGTCATCGTCTCGTCCTCATCAAATCTTGTCCGCAAGTAGTCGTCGTCACCCGAGGCCTAGTCGAGTCTTTTCCCCGTTGTTGGCCGGAGGGAGAGGAGCGCAGCCAAAGTCTCTCAGGTGAGTCTTGAGAAAGTGAGGGATTGGGGGTCTCGATACCCAACGAAGATAGCTTAATTCATTTGTTTTTTTTTTGTTAAAAATAAATATACGCAACGCCGCTACGTTGCACTATGCATCTACATAGCGCAGCGTATGCTATTTGAAAAAAAGCGATACGCTTCATTGTATTTGTTCTTTTTTCTAGTGCTACATGGTGTAGACCGACTGCAACGCTACAAATCCCGCTTAATTGGGCTTCTAAGCTAGCTATTTCAACATTAATGCACAACAAGATGCTTTATTGGCTTTGGAGGAATTGCATGATTTTAAAATTTTATAGTTAGCGATAAATTTTTTCAAGTAATGGTTAGGTTGAGTGCAATTAGTTGGACATGATAACTTGTCTAGTTTAAGAAATTGAAAATATGATTTTGTTTGAATCAATTAGGAACTTTGAATGTGGTTTCAACATTTTATAAAACATGAGTCATTCCTGGTGTCAAACTCCTATGAGATTGTTTCTTTTATATAGTAGATTTTACAATTTTATTAATGAACAATTATGCAACTTTATCAAGCTTTCATTATAATGGGATACATCTTGAGAAGCATGGACGTGGCACAGACACGGATATGCCACAAGAAAATTCCTTAAAAAGTAGGATACTGGGAGACGACAACATTGCTATAGTGTGTAAAAGGAAATGATCCTTTAGGGTCGGTTCTTAAGATAAGGATTGTATAATTTTTTCGGTGAGACATTCTATGGACAATTCACTCTGTTCATGTTCATCTACACACTTTAAATAGTTTATGAATGGATCAAGTGATTTGAAAACTTTTTATTTATGCAACAAGCTGTTCCAAAATAAATTTTATTTCAGCTGTAAATTTTGATCTCATTTGTTGCATGCATAAAAAGTTTTCAAATCACTTTGATTTTTCATTCATAGACTATTTAAAGTGATATCAACATGCATGTGGCAGATCGTCCATAGAATGTCTCACCGCAAAGTTCGTACAACTTTTATTTTAAGAACCGACCCTAAAGGATTATTTCCCTATTTAATTATCTATATGTATGCATGTTTGTATGCTTATTATAATGAAAAGAATGCATATTTACATGTATAGGTATGTCCTTGCATCCAAAAGTTCAGATACATATATCTAAGAGTTGGATTACACACTTCTCATTCACGCCAAAAAGTGAGTGAACACATCATCTCTCACCATTAATTGTTTTTGAGATGTGCTGGTTAGAATTTCAGAAGATGAGTAGTAGCTAGGAAATAAAGTAATGGTAGGTCAAGGAATATGATAGAAAACTTGTTGACTCTCACTTTTTGGAGAGAATGAGAAGCGTATAGTAAACCCCTATTTCTAATAATATATTAACATATAACAAATTACGTGTATGGTGTATTCTAAAATTCTTAACCAATCCCACATTCTTATGACTTTGCAAAGGGAATATGCCTCAGATTATGCCCTGCCAGTTCAGCTCTATATAAAATAGTTCAATATATCTTTTATATTAAACCTATTTTTTATACAAGTTAATATTTTGATAGTATTTTTTTCCTACAACAATAAAATCTTTGATACATGAGTGTAAATCAAGTTTGTAATATGAACAAATAAGTGTAAGAGAAATGCAGGACATATCCCCAAAGTGTCTAACAAGTGTCTTAAACTAAACAATATAGTGTATAATTGAAGACGTGTTCGAGAAGTGTCCTAGGAGTGTCTATGGAAGTGTCGTGCCCAGACATGGGTACCGGCTCCATGAGAGAATTTCAGTACTATAGGATACATCTCTTTATATTTTAACCCCAGACCGCATGAAAACTTCTATTTTAGGTTTTAACAGGTTTGACTATTTGTATACTTATAATAGTTTTTGTACCTGTGTAGTAAGGCACGGTCTCAAATATTAATAAAAGTAGGGTAAGTTAGATAGAAAAAGAACGCTTGAAATGCCCAGCTCTGAAACTTTTAAAGCAAAGATGTTACGGTTAAGTGGCTTGTTTTATTGAATATTGTTTTCATCAGTGTTTTAAATATCAGATACCGGCGATATATCGGTCGGCAAAATTATATACCAGATACCGGGTGATATTTCGCGATATGGTACTAAATACCGGTCGTCATATCAGACGTCATATCGAGTGAAGAATATATATGTAATTTCTTACATAAATCATATGAAACTACATAATGCAAGTTTAGGATCATAAACTCATTAGTCATAAGGGATATTGACCTTTGTAGAAGCTCCTCAAATGTATTTATAGAATCTCCTCTTCAAAAGATAAATCAACCACATGCTCAACCTTCAAAACACAAAAATAAAATCAATAATCAATACATGTAAGAGCATCATTAAAAGAAATAAGTTAATATCCAAGGGGAGAGAGCAGCAGATAGAGAGAAAGAGAGAGAGACAGAGACTGGGGAGAGCAGCAGATGGAGAGAGACAGAGAGAGATAGCGTGAGATACAGAGACAGAGAGATAGAATGAGATGGAAACAGAGATGGGAGAGAGAGAGTCAGAGATAGAGGGAGATGGGGGGAGAGAGAGAGGGAGATGCGTAGAGAGAGAGAGTGAGACAGAGATGGGGGAGATGGAGAGAGAGAGAGCAGGAGATGGAGACAGAGAGTGACAGAGGGAGATGGAGAGAGAGAGATAGATGGGGATGGAGAGAGACAGAGAGATGGAGAGAGAGACGGGCGAGAGAGTCGCAGATGGAGAGAGATAGAAAGAGAGAAAGGGAGATGGAGAGAGAGGAGAGAGATAGAAGGAGATAGAGAGAGATGGAGAGCGACAAAGAAAGATGAAGATGGAGACAGAGACTGGGAAAGAGGGAGCGGAAGGTGGAAAGAGAGACAGAGAGAGATGAAGAGAGACACAGAGAGAGGGGAGATTCATGGGGAGATAGTGAGAACTTACAGCTACGGTCGACGGCGGCGTTGCAGAGTCGCAATCGACGGTGGACTTGATGGATTTGCCGGTGCCCTAGCTCGAGAGAGGGGAGAGAACTCCGGTTGCAAGTGCAGTGTTGAGGGCGGTGGCGCAATCGGTGATGGGAGGCAACGTCTAGGGTAATCGGAGGTGGGAGGCGCAATCGGAGGAGCGGTGGTGGGGCTGGCGTCAAGGGCGGCGTCGCAATCGTGAGCCCTAGCAACGGCTCGAGAGAGGAGAGAAAATTTTTGCCTTTTTTCTTTTTTTTTCTTTTTTTCGTTTTTAAGTAAGGGAATGCGGGTCGGGTTTATCATTTAATAATGGGTTTCACTATTTCTGACCCGACCCATCTAATCCCCGTTAAACCCCAAATATTGGCCGGGATTTTTAACTCGGATATCGGCCGATATATCGGCCACGTGGCGATATATCGGCCGATCTCGGTCAAAAACGATATCCGTTATTTTTTTGCCTTATCGTCTCGTTTTGAAAAAAAAACCGATATCTCGGCCGAGATTTAAAACACTGGTTTTCATAGAACTTTTAGGTTTTCAAATTGTAAATTTTTCTTTTTGTACTGTGCATTCTGTTTTTATGTCTTTTAATAGGTAAGCTTAAGTTTGAGGTTGCCAATTGGGTTTGTCAGGGCTAGTTTGACTCGCTCGAATAATATTTGGATCATGTAGCTTTACCCATATCTAATCCTTAAGTTATTTGGCCACTTGGCTTGGTCCGAGTGGGTCAAATCGGATTGGGTTAGGTTGGGTTGGGATGAGGAGGCTCTCTCATCAGGAAAGGACAATAATTCCTAAAAAAGGGGGGAAAAATAAAATTTGCACTCGAGTGTTCAAGCTTACACCACAATCGAGGGGCGAGATCGATGCTCAATGCAGGTGAGGAAGAGATCGATGCAAGCAGTGATGGATCTACGTTGCCATCGTGGATACCGACGGCGTTGGGTGGCTCAAGAAGGTTGAGGTGTGTGTGAGAAGGGGGGGGTGGATTGGGGTGGCCAATGGATTTGAGTCGCATCGAGTGTTATCGAGTTGACTTGGTTTACTCTAACGGAGATCAAATTTTTTAAGGTAGGTTGTTCGAATTTACCTGAATCTAACAAAAGTATTAACCATACTCGAAAATTTGAGTCAGGTTCGGGTTTGGACATGACGAAATTAATTTGATATTTATATTTTATTTTTTGTATGGGAGAGAGGAGCACAAGAAAATAAATGGAAACTAATTTTGATATTTCTCAATTGTGAGAGAGTGCACAATGGAAAAAAGAGAGTACTTTTGGGGTATATTGCAAAATCCCCTGCACTGTCATGATTTCGTAAGAAACCCCCTACCATTAAAATGAGACGAAAACCCTCTTGTACTATAAATTCAATAGAAAACACCTCTGTATTATTGTAAGACATGACAATAAATTTTTTATTCTATTGAATATAGTGAAAAACATATTTGTACTAACTAAGATTTGTAGTAAAAGCTCACCATCCATTATCTTAGATTCGAGAAAATTGCAAAATATTGCAATAGTACATGGGTGTTTTCAGCTGAATTTAATAGTACATGGGGGTTTTCTACTCATTTTAATAATATATGGTGTTTTTTATGAAACCATGATAGTGCGGGTGGGGGGGGGGGGTGGTGGTTCTGCAATTTAGCCTTAATTTTGATATTTCTTAATTTTGTGTGTGAGAGGGAGCAATGGAGATAAGAGAAATTAATTATTATATTTATTAATTGATTGTGAGAGAGAGAGAGAGAGAGAGAGAGAGAGAGAGAGGAGTATACGTCTGTGTAAATGAAAAGATCAGGGAAGAATTTGATTGATATTTTTAGAGAGAGAGAGAGAGATGTTTAATTGCGTGAGAGAGTACACGGTATTTGAGGAGTGATGAAAGCATGGGATATGATTGGTGGTGGGATGACGTGGGGCCTTGAGAAGAGAATGGGACACATGGAAAAAATACAAGAGGACAGAGAAAATGACTTTTTGCTTCATAATAGATAATAGAAGTGCATGAAAGTTTGCTGCACAGTATGTAAAAACAAAATAGCTAACAGTAATAATAACTATCATAAATCATAATGTATACATAAATGTATCTTTATGTGTATATAATTTGACATTTGGAGGTTGTTGCAAATCACCAGTAATGTTCATGTAGTACCCTCTAATAGAGCTGCATTTTGCATTTAAACGAAGGATTTTTTTTTGGAGTTGGCACAAGCTTCTTTATTATAAAGATCATGATTAATCTAGTTTGATGAATATGTATTGATGTATAATAAATATTTCTAGATGCATTGTCTACTGTGTAGATATTTTCTTCTGTTTTTGTGAATTTGGCCAAGTTTATAAATCATGTGCAACATAGATAATATAGTCTTATGTTTGTGATACAGTGGTTATTATATAATGATAGATGTGCCATTTGTAGATATTTTCTTGCGTACAAACTTCATGACATTGACTTCATTTCAATAAATTTTAATGCCAGTCGCCGATTCCTGTTGTTTTGCAGATTCCTATTTCCTTGATGCCCCAAAGGTGCCAGTAATTTTGGACTCTTAAACAGCAATCACACCATCAGGTATGTGGACCTTTCTTCTTGATACTTCTGTTTCCGTTTACCTGCTCGATATATGCTGATATGTGATGAGAAAACGTGAATGTGCCAATTTATATTGTTTTTTGCTACACTGGTATTACACGATAATAGTGTTTGACATATGGTGATATTTTAGGTCACGTTTGAAGATGATTGTACAGTTGTTTATGCTGTAGGAGCTAGAATTGTCCAGCTATGGTTGAAAATGCGAGGGGAAGGAATTTGGATATTTCTTTGTGCGGGGACTGCCTTCGTATGTTTACTTTTAGATTTGTAACATGGAAAGACTTAGAATCTCTGGTGCCTTTGGACAAGAGACATGAGACATGAATATAATCTAACACGGGACATGTTCCCGATTCTTCTTCCTATTAGGTGGAGTATCTAGTCGTTTTCATATATTGGCCATTTGAAGTGAGAACATTTTTGTTTGCACCTGGATAAATGGATTCTTTCCTGTCATCTTCCTGCGCTGGTCTATCTGCCTACCCGTACCCAATTGCCTTCTACTTCTTCTAGCTCACCAATAGTTGCTGTGTTTCTTTCATCAGAGACGACTAAATTAGTTCAGATGGAACATTTTAGACATCTAATAGTTTTGGAGCATCAATTGTTTCTGCTCTTTGCAAATATTAGAGAAGCAGACATATCCAGTGGTGATAAGGGGAAAAAGAAAAAGAAAAAGAAAAGAAAAGAAAAGAAAAGAAAATGCCCTTTTGCTTATTGCTATAATACAAGTTTAACATGGTGGTTATGGGTGGCTGGAGCAAACATGAATGGCACAGGTGTGATTAGATTAATAATTTCATATTCAAAAGCAAGCGCTCTTCAGTTTGTTCATGCTTATTGCATATTCTTCTATACTTTTGTGATAGGTGGATACAATCTCTGCTTCCTGCTGTTTTCCTTTTGGTCCATATCAAAACAATTTTCATACAATGCCAATTAAGATATCCGAAGAAAAGAGCTAATTGACCGGATTTCATACCTGATGATTTCCTATCAGGACAACTTAGCAGTTTTGTTCATTTTCATGCACATATGTGAAATACCCTAATACCCATGCGACATAAGCATTGCATAAAGATTTATACAGACCTCCGTACTTTAGGATGATGATGTCATTATGTATTCAAGGTATTTTATTTATTCAGATTAGTACCTTCTAGCCTTCATACCAGTGTTTAACTTCCGGATCATTTTTCAGTGGCCCAGCATATGGAATTTTTAAAACATTTATTGGAATCTGGTTTACTTTAACTATTAGTTTGTATAGAGTAATTTCCTCCTGTGGCATTGTTAAAACTCTGCTCAGGTACTTATTAACATTTACCAATCCTCCACTCACTTAGGCTTTGTTGGTTTCCATAGGAAGCAATGGAAAAGAGCAAATCTAGGGAGATGAGGAAAGAAGGCATGTTACTTCTCTTCATTGTCACTGCCTCAACAGGGGGAAAGGGCAGAATGTATCCTAAATCTTCTTATGGATTTTCCCATAATTATTAATTAAACAGAAAAAGTGATTTCTTGAATCAGTTTTATTTCCTCACTTTTAAACTAACAAATGGCAAGTTAGTCCAAGGAAGAACTCAAGCTTTCCGCAAATATTACTGGGAGATTAACCATACAAAGAAGAGGTATTACATACGTAAAAGCTGAAGGAAAAAAATATCGAATTCTCCTTCTATTCTTTTTTTAGGGAAATTATCCTTCTCTTTGTCTGTAACTAGCGTATTTTTCTGCAATTATCCATTTTTTTCCATTCTGCTTGTGATTTATGTGTTTATGAAAGTTTGATGTAACATGTTTATTTTTCTACAGGATGCTACATGCAAGTTCTAGTGTCCTGGCACGGAGAAGAAACGAGGAAGCACTTGGCCTAAGACCCAAGAAACAACAACGTGTGAAAAAAGAAAATAGGACCCAACCCCCTGTTGATGTGCCATACATACCTCCGAGACAAAATCTAACTGGGAAAAGTTCTGACAAAACAGTTGATATCTTTGAAGGCATCACACTCCGTGAGCTTGCAAAGAGAACAGGTGCAACTGTTGGTGCTCTGCAAGACATAGTTATAAATGTCGGTGAAAATGTTGAATCAGAGTTTGACCCAATCAGCATCGATGTTGCAGAGCTAGTCGCTATGGTATACCTCACATCTTTTCATGATACCTTCATTAAAAATGTTAACCTACACTAGTTATTATTTCAGTTTTCACTATTTTAAATGCTATCATATTTCCTTTTCAATAATTGGTTAAAGTTCAAGTAATCCTAGTTCTGAGCTTGAACCAAGTATATCCTGATGACTTTTCATCCATTTTGTTGCAGGAAGTAAATGTAAATGTTAGAAGGCTACACTCTGATGAAGGAGCAGTTCTTCAACCACGACCAGCTGTTGTGACAGTCATGGGCCACGTTGATCATGGTAAAACTTCCCTCTTGGATGCCTTGCGACAGACATCTGTTGCTGCCAAGGAAGCTGGTGGCATTACCCAGCACCTCGGTGCCTTTGTTGTGGAGATGCCATCTGGTGCTTCAATCACATTTCTAGACACCCCAGGTCATGCTGCATTTAGTGCCATGCGTGCTCGAGGAGCTGCCATTACAGACATTATTGTGCTTGTGGTGGCAGCAGATGATGGCGTTATGCCCCAAACACTGGAGGCTGTGGCCCACGCAAAGGCAGCAAATGTCCCAATTGTGGTAGCTATAAATAAATGTGATAAACGGCAGCTGACCCTGAAAGGGTCAGGATTCAGCTTGGTTCTGAAGGTTTAATGTTGGAGGATTTGGGTGGTGATATACAGGTCATTGAAGTCTCTGCCATAAGCAAAATTGGGTTGGATAAGTTGGAGGAGGCCTTACTACTTCAGGCGGAGTTGATGGACCTGAAATCCAGAACAGATGGTCCTGCTCAAGCTTATGTAGTTGAAGCAAGGCTTGATAGAGGCCGAGGACCTTTGGCTACTGCAATAGTAAAGTCTGGGACCTTAGTTTGTGGGAATTATGTTGTTGTGGGAGCAGAATGGGGGAGAATAAGGGCTCTTAGGGATATGGTGGGACAGGTAACTGAATCAGCAAGACCAGCAATGCCTGTTGAGATTGAAGGGTTAAGGGGCCTTCCAATGGCTGGGGACGATGTTGTGGTTGTGGATTCCGAGGAGAGAGCAAGGATGCTAAGTAATGGGAGGAAAAAGAATGCAGAGAAAGATAGGCTTATGAAGGTTAATGAAGTGAGAATCGACACTGAAGATATTTCAGAAGAGCTTCCTGTCAGAGTTGAACTACCTATTGTAGTCAAAGCTGATGTTCAGGGTACCGTTCAAGCAGTAACAGATGCATTGAGGAGCCTAAATAGTGCCCAGGTATGTACTAATTCTGAAAGGTCATGTTATTGTAAGTTTCTAGAGCAGTCGGTTCCTCCTTTTGATAATATAATGATGGCTACCAAAGAAAGTCACTTGGTGGATGTATGCGTTATTTAATCATAGTTGATGTTGTTGGGTATGGTGATAAAAGTATAGCTATTTACTCGTGGAACTCTTCAGAACATGTTCTGGTTGGCATAAAATTTACCAGATATGAAGAGTTTATCTCTTTTACAAATCGTTCTGTGTGTTCTGTATATTAGCATATCTTGGCGGGGCTTTAGTGCTAATTTATTTTGTATATTTATCTAATTTTATGTACTTTCCACTATTTAAACTCTCTTTACTGAAGCACTGGGGATTTCTCTCCCTTGTACTACTAAAACAAAAAGAATCTTTTTTGATTGTCCTTACCAAGTTTAACTTAATATTAAAAAAAAAAATAGTCAAACAAGGTAAAGAAATGTTCTTGTATGTGTTTGAACATGCTTAATGATATATTGAATTCTATTCCTGCTTTAACAGCGAGAAGTTGGTCTGGTACTTTCACTGTATATTCTCACCTGTTTTCACTGTATATATATGTGCGATTAATGTTTCTATTTGTAAGCCATCTTTAAATATTCTCACCTGTTTTCACTGTATATATACGTGCGATTAATGTTTTATTGGAGGAGCTAAATAACTGTACTTACCGAGAAAAATGTCCTTTTAAATGATTCTTTGAACATGTTAATAGATTAATGATATTTGTCCAAAACATTAAGTTTTGTATTTGTTCCTAATATTGAAGTATTATCAGAAACTTTTTCAAAATTAGTACAGATGACAAGCCCAAGTGTAATCTTTTTCTCAGGTTTTCGTGAATATTGTTCATGTTGGTGTTGGGCCCATATCTCAGTCTGATGTAGACTTAGCCCAAGCTTGTGGCGCATGCATAGTTGGTTTCAACATACGTTATCCGCCAAGTGCCATTAGTCTGGCAGCGACCCATGCCAACATCAAGGTAATTATATTTGCTTTTTAGTTATCTTTCTTTTTAGGGGAAAAATGCGTCTACATCCTTTCAAAAAAAAAAATTTCAAATTTATATTTTTACCCTTGCCTTAATTTTTCTTCTGCTACTTTATGTTTTTTTATCACCTCTTTATCCCTCTCTATTGAAAATCTAGTGAGTTGAAGGTGAGTTGAATGTCTGCTCATGACAGTTTTCTCTTCTGTCCAGATATGCATTCATCGAGTTATATACCATCTCCTGGAGGAAATGGGCAACCTGATTGTGGAGAAGGCACCTGGGACACTTGAGACTCAGGTTGCTGGTGAGGCTGAGGTTTTGAACATCTTTGAGCTGAAGGGACGGAGCAAATCAAAGGGCCCAGACGTGAAGATTGCCGGGTGTCGAGTCCTTGATGGACGCTTCACCAAGTTGGCGACCTTGAGGCTGTTGAGGAGCGGGGAAGTTGTTTTCGAGGGTATGTGTGCATCACTGAAACGGGAGAAGCAGGACGTGGAAGCTGTTGGAAAGGGCAGCGATTGTGGGCTTGTCATTCAGGATTGCAATGACTTCCAGATTGGAGACGTCATCCAGTGCTTGGAGCAGGTGAATAGGAAGCCCAAGTTTGTGTCATCAGAGAGCGGCGCAGTTCGTATAGTGTGCTGATGATTGCCCGGCATCTTGGGGACTAAATTTTGTTCAACTCCTCATTTTTCAAAATCTACACGTAGACTAGTCTCATACAGGGTATTCTCATTCTTTCCTTTTTTATGTCTAATTTTAAAACTCACAAGGAACATATAGTTTTAAGTTTCTCATCTCATATTATTGCAGTATAATATATTCAGTTTTGCAAGATAGAGGGAAGAAGCTGCTTCTGAAGAGTCTGTCTTTATAACTGTTGGAAAACAAATCTTGAAGGCAAGAAAAATACTGTATGTATAAATTATATTCTCAAAATGTACTTGTAATCTATTCATAGGGGAATGTAATTACATCTGTGCATGATACTTCATGTGAAGATAAAATTGGTTTTTTTTTTTATCCTTGTGACATTTTTTCTTTTCTTTTTATGGTTGACAAGTTTGATGATAAGATATCTTGCTTGCTGTGTACTTGAGGTTGTTGACTTGGGAAGAAGCCTATTTTTTTCGAAGGTAATTACCAAAACCCTCTTGTTATGTGGAAATGAGTAGAAAATTCCTAATTCATCTAAAAACGCCATTATATTATTGTAAGATTTGATAGAAATTTTATTTATTTATTGGATCTAGCGAAAAACACACTAGTTATAAGATTTCATACATGTGCTTTGTCTTAGATTTCATACAAACTATAGTGTAGGGCGTTTTAGTGAATTCAATGAGGTTTTTCTGCAAAATGTTGATAGCATAGAAGTGGCTTCTATAATTTATCCTTTTATACAAAAAGATCATCCTTATTTCTTATGTTTTATTCTGTTTGAAAATTAATTTCTTTTAATTCTCTAGAAAATCCTTTCTTCTCTTGTCTCGTAATGGAAATTTAACTGATATTGATGAAACTTTTGGTGGCGATTACAGGAATGAAAACAAAATGAAAATTCTATTATTTTTCTCAGATTAAATTGCTACTGGAAGATCACAAGGAAAATGAAATAACCGTGGTAAAATGAATATAGGAGTACTTCTCAAAATGTGAAATGTGTGTTGGGATCCCTTGTTTTCTAACAAAAAAAATCACAATTATATTGTTACTTAAATGGCATTTACCCCAGAAATTATACAGATATATTACAAAATAATTTTATAACCATTTTATCATCTATCAAGTAACTAATAACTTGGAAATCTTGTAGATGTGATAAAAAATAATTCTAAAACCAATTTGGCAATCAGCATTCATCTAATAGGAAAATAATGAATGAAAATGGAAGATAATATCCTTGGAGTCTTCAAGTGCCTACAAAAAATATCATAAGAAACTGTAAAAAAAAAAAATTTTGGCATCACAAAATGTTCTGTTGCTCTGACTGAAAGATTCAACAAAAAAAATTCTCATATTCCTGCTAAAATATTCAATTCAACGTCATTCTCATGTTCTTGCTAAAACATTCAACACCATCTACGAGCATGCCAATTGAAGGATTTCTTTCTTGGTCTAAATAGAGATGGTTTGAAACATGAATGGAGAAAAGAGAAGACTCCAGAAACTTCTTTTCGAGAAGGCCATGGTGGGTTGAAAACAGGTGACAGAAGTTTAAAAATTATTTTACGCGGGGAATTGCATCGACTCGTGATAATTACTGTAGGAAAAATCATGGAGAAAAGAAGAAGGGAAAGGAGGAGCTCGAGCACGCTCAGGGGTGAGAATGGGCATGACTAGCCCGCTGCCCAATCGGGCTGGTCTGAAAGATCTAGGCTGGAGCTCCGCTCAAATGACCCATGTGTCTAGTTAGGTAATGTCCATCTGCCCCGAATGAGCGCTATCCATGGCCCGCCCGGTAGCCCGAACCTGTCCCACTCTTAATCTAATAGATTTTGGGTAAATCTTTCTCTCCTTTCTCAAATCTCTTTCTCCCCTCGAGGCCCTCGCCGCCCTCATCCCCGAGTTCTTGTCGCGGGCAATGCCATAGGATCTCATTGCATCCTCAAATCCTCCCCTTCTCTCTCCTTTGAATTTACGTAAATCATATTTATCCTCTCTTTTTTTTCCTTTTTTTTATTGGGTGGGACATGTCTATGTTAATTTGTTTTGAAATTTCATGTGTAAACTGTTATTATATTTATTTTATATTTTGTTTCTGGCATGTTTACTTGATAATCAAATTGTTGTTTGTCAACAATTTTCTTACTTGAACAAGTGGCAAAAAGCAGGATTTTTTTTTTTTTATAATAGTTAATGTGATGTCAATTTTTTTTATATTATTATGTTGATAATTTAACCCCCTCATATTTCACACGCACCATTATAAATAATGTAAGCCCTGCTTGTTTTGCTTCCTCCTCCACGAAATTAGTATTATTTTCTGTGTGACCTCCTTCAAAAGATAAGTGGTAAAATCATATAATATGTATTTCAGTTTGCAAATACTTTCTTACCTAAAAATAATTTGCAAGTCCTTCGTCAAGGATATTCAAATATGTCAGGCATTGGGACAATTGAGCTCCAAGATCTGCATGCTCAGATCCAAACCTGATGCTAGCAATTGAACTTCCTTCTCTCATTTCCCCAATTCAAAACCTTTGCTAGGGCAAGCATTAAGCAAAATTAGATTAGTATTTTTTGCCACTTCTTTGCACGTGTTTAACAAAATGAGCCCCATTAAATATTAATACATTTAAAAGTTAGCATTAGACCTGAGATTTAGTGATGAGAAATAATGCACGACTAATAAATTATCAGAAGCAAATTCCACTATAGCATAGTGTTAAAATCTCTTCACAGTTGGCTTTAAAACTCGTTTGCATCAGGTTACGTCTTATGTTATAATTAATTACCAAGAGCAAGTGTTACTGTAGCATTGTGTTAAAGGCTCTTTGCTATTGGCAAGAGATCTAAAGTCCAAATCCCGTTTGTAGTAGGCATTGTGAACAGTAACTTGGGTCATATGTTCATGATGAACAAAAACAGCCAAGTATTGTTCACGCGATTACTATTCATTAAAAAAGAAAAAGGTACTCGGCTATTTTTTCCATAAGAAAAGGAAAAAAACCACAAGCTGCCTTCAAGTTAAAAAAAAAATCACATGAAATTATATATATATATATATATATATATATATATATATATATATATATATATATATATATATATATATGAGAGGTCTTATTATTATTTTTCCTTTTTCCTAGTTTGCAAAATTGGGCACCATAGAATTTACTCTTGAAAAAATTTCCTTCCCTTTTTGAAAAATAAGTAATAAAAAGACAAGTAGGTAACTTGTTAATTCCTCGCCCCAAAAAAAAACTTGGATTTAATTAGGGAAGCACAAGGAGATCAAATTCTTAGGTAGCAATCCTCTTTGTAGAGAGTACATCTAAATGAGGTTAATCAAGAGAGTCCTAAGAAAGTAAAATAATTTTAATTAAGTTTTTACCATTCCAAGCACAAAAGCAATAAATTCAAGTCCAAAGTGGTGATCCAACCAATGATACACAAAATCTCTCACATCTACAGAGAAGAGAATTGATGTGCAGATTGGATTAGTAAACTAAGGGCTGTTTGTTTCGTCGTAAAAGACGTAAAAGTCTGTAATTCGTAAATGACTTACAATTCAATTACAACTATAACGTTTGTTTGAACCATAATTTGTAAAAGACTTACACATCTAAACTATCACTGACTTTCAACTCAGTTACCAGTCACTTACAGCCTAGTTACAGTTAATTTTATGGTCATGCAAATTTGTATTATTTTATTATGTTAATATTAAAAAATTTAAATATTTAGCATTTTTAATATTTATTTGCAATATTAAAACTTTTTAAATCACCAAATAGTTAATTTTGTGGTCAACTTTTTCACTTACGACTTACACGTTACGACAACCAAATACCTTAAATACAATACACTTTCCCACTTATAACTTTATTTTACCAATCAAACACTATAAAATTTATATGCATGTAACTCATTTACAACTATAAAAGACTTATCAATTACGACTAACGAATTACGGTCAATTACGACAACCAAATAGACCCTAACCTAACTCGTGAGTGGGATTCTCATGTGTTGTTTCGAGATGAATTCTCTCTTCACTGTATAAGATAGCTCAAGCAAATACACTTGTTATCTGCTATGAGAAGTTGTAATGAGGTGGCCTGAGGCCGAGGGCCTTTTACTAGAAAATAAGGAAAAAAAACAAAAACAAAAACAAAAAAAAATCTAAAGCGATGGTTTGCTAAGAATGGTTACTTCCTAGTTAAGGGATGATCAAAGTAGAGTAGAAATAAAGTTACTAGAACCATTCACATCAAAGGCAAAAAAAAAAAAAAATAGAAAAAAAACAAAAAACGAAAAACAAAAGAAGGGACAAGATTAAGTACCTTGCGTCCTCACTAGCACGTGAATTGTGATACTCTATGTTGGAAATACAATCTCTACTCCCACATTGATAATAATTATATAAAACCAAACATCACATACATTCTTTTGTTTATGCAATAAGATTCCATGAAACAAAATCCAAGTCCCGAGCACATTTTATGTCAAAGTAGGCCCTTGCATTCAATTAGCAAGTAAACTCTTTGCCACCCACCAAACAGCATAAAAAATGCAAGGAATTTAACTCTCACACTGACTCTTCAATGGCACCAAAGCTCCACAATCACAAACCCTGATATAGAACTTAAACACCACCTCACCCTAAAGAAAAGGTGCCTCTTTTGCTTAGTGAATGGTTGGGCTGGCCACATGCTTGTGTCACTCTCTTTCTATTTTAACAACTTGTTGCATACCCTCTTGTGTCTTTTTCAAACATTAACAGGCGATTTAATTCACTGCACCACTCTTTCAATTTGATTATGGGAGGGTCATAGAATCAAAAATCAGCAACCAAATAATTAGTTTTTCAAGCTTAAATGAAATCTCGGTATCAGTATTAGTATTAGTCAAAAAATGTTTCAGGTTGATTCTAGCTTGAACTTATCAAACAAAATTGACATCGACAGTGCTTCATTTGCTTATTGTTTTGCCCCAAATCTAGAAAGAAGACGATTTAGTTGGATAATGGTTCCACTCATTGTGAGGAAAGGTTGGATTCAAGATTGAGGTATACCAAACTTTTGGCAAAAATATAAACAGAAAATAGATTAGATGTAGCTAAATGTTAAAAAGAAGAAAAAACAAAACTTAGTTTATCTTCTCCTTTACTTTGTCTACGAAATTATACTGAAATTATAAGATTGAAAATGAACACACGAACTTACTAGTAGTTTGTCTTGAACCTACGATCTTTTCATAACAAGAATTAGATTGGCACTTCAAGTTTCTTTACATCCAATTTCTACTCTTTATACATCCAACTAAGCAAACAATTTAACAAAAATTTTGAATTGACACATAACATTGCACATGAATTGTATCAAGATGCATCTACCAAAAAGTTAAGAAAAATTTCTGCTTTTGCGTGTACTTGATCCCTAATAAAAATGATTCCATAGGGCATTAGTTTAGTGCACTCAAAGCATGTGACATTGTGTTTACAAAATGAAGCAATACAGCCTTTGTCTCCCTTTGCATGTTTCGAGTCTCTGAATCTCAACAATAGAGAACTATTTGTATCATGGGACTAATGGAGAAATATACCTACATTAATCTCCAACCATTTGTGTTATAATCCTCTTGTTAATTAATTGAGACGAAGTACAAAACGTGTTTGAAGACTTAAAGAAAGCAACTTAAAATATATTTTTACAACTCATTAGTCTAAACAAATTGTCCTTTTCGATGCACGATTTTTCATTGTTACTGTTATTGTTATTGATAAGTTAGAGAGCCGGACTGGGTGCATCCTCTAGGATTCAAACATTGAACTTTCTTGTACCCTTCTCTCTTCCCCCCTCGAAGGATTTTGTTTAAGTTGTTTATTCATTTATTTATCTATTTTTCTGAGAATAAAGCCAATGTAATTATTCTATTTTTAAACATAATTTTCCTTGTGAATTATTATCATACTAGTTACTTGCTAGTAGTGTTTTTTTCCTCTTTCTCTCTTTCTTTGTTTTTTTTTTTTTGAATTTATACTGGCTAGTAACTAGTTCTTGTGTGAGCTGGCTCACTACCATCTATTATTGATTCTTGTCTGGATGCAATTATAGCGGTCCTTCATTCTTCCAACTATAGTGTGTGTGTGTGTGTGTGTGTGTGTGTGTGTGTGTGTGTGTGTGTGTGTGTGAGAGAGAGAGAGAGAGAGAGAGAGAGAGAGAGAGAGAGAGAGAGAGAGAAGGAAAATAAGCAATTTGGCATTATTTAAGAAAATGACTGATCTTTAGAGTTTTTGTTCATGTATCTACTACCTATTACCATCATTATTGTTGCTTAACAAGAAACCCAACCAAAAAAAAACAGAGGGGGAAAAAAATTAAGAGAGAGACAGAAGAGAACAGACATCACAACATTTTCAAATCATATTATTATTATTATTATTATTATTATTATTATTATTATTATTATTATATAATGGGAGTATGGCCAGCCATAATAAGTCAAGAAAACAAAGTTAGACATCAGCAACAATGATTTTATCTATACAAACTTGAAATAATTCAAGCAGGCTTGCTTCCCATGACTCATGGCAGTGGATCCTCAGCTCAGTTAGATATTCAGGGCCTTTTTGGCTTCGAAAATTTTACAAAATTGTGATAATTATACATGCAACTAAAGCTTTATTTAACTGATTCCCAAATTTACCTGCGTAAAATACACAAAACCCTAGAGATTTTTTTTCACGTGCATTTGCACATGTCAGACAACGAGAACCAAAAGTGTTCCTCTCTTTTACGTGTTCAGTTAAAATTCAGAAATTTTAAGGTTAGATCACTGCAGTTTTCATCAACTTAATTCACAGCGAAGACGGACACACTTCAATTTAACATATTTTTGTTTTAATTGCAAAAATAAATTTACAGATAATTAAACTTGACAGAAACCAAAACTAACAGAGAGAGAGAGAGAGCAAAAGAAATTAATAGAAAATATGATATTATTTTATTATTATAAAATAGAAAATAACACCAATAATACATTTCTTTTTAACTCTGATAATTTCCATATTTCACCATTAGTAACATTTTTTTTTTAATTTTTTCCCCTCAAAAACAATGGTTCTTGTCTTCTTCGTCCAACCACAATCAAATTGAGCCTCAGCAGTACTGATACACGTCCATGATGGGCTGCTGTTGCTGTTGGCCCACGAAGCTCCATGGCGTCGTCATCATCATCATCTCCTCACTGCTCGAACTCGTAATATCGCAGCAGCAGCAGCTCAGGATCTCATTGAGGGCCTGCAGCCTGCTGCCAAGCTCCGCCGCCTGCGTCCTCAGCACCGAGTTCTCGGACTCCACCGCGAGGCAGTGCTGCGTGGTGAGGCAGAGCGCCGCCGCGACCTGCGTGTTCTCCTTCTTCAGCCTCGCCACCTGCTCCGTCAGCTCGTCCAGGTGCTTCTGCTTCTTCTGCCTCGACCTCCTCGCCGACTCCCTGTTCGACATCATCCTCTTCCTCTTCCTCTGCTCCATCACCCCCTCTTCCTCCAACGCCCCCGCCATGAAATTATGCAGAACCACAAGAACCCCCCACACAGCTCGCTAGTTTAGTTGCAGCTGCAGGTAAGACGACAGAGAGACAGATCTACAGATATATATATTTATATATGAAATGGGTTTTCTCAGGGTGATGTGTTCATGAGAAGACGTAGAACCAGTAGAGGAAGACGACGGAGAAGGACTGGACGAGGTGGGTGAATGTGGAGGAGTTTATCATAAACCCCGAGAGGAACAGCTCACTGAGGATAGCCGACATCAATCAGGAACATTAAGATGAAGAACAACAAGATGCCGCATCTAAGAAAGAAGAGGACAGATCAATACGAGAAAAATCAGCACAACCTCCACTATGATCAAGAATACTGCAGAGAAAACACAAACTGAGTTGAGGGCAAAGAGAGAGAGAGAGGACAGAGCTTCCGAGCTCCAGAGAGTGAGGAGAGAAGGGGAAGAGGCTTTGGAATGAAAGGGGATGGAGTTTATAGGAAAAGAAAATGAGAAAAAAAATTAGATTAAATAAAAAATTAGAGAGAGAAAGTGAGAGCTTTGGAATCTCTTGGGGGAGAGAGTGGCGAAGCATGTGAAGTGGTGAAAATAAAAAAAATCAAACAGAGTTTTTCACCTGTTGACAACATGGTGTGGGTCCCACTGATGTGTGTGTTTTTGCGTGTGGGCTTTGTCACAGGAGTCCAACTACAGCTGGTGAGCAGAGCACGGGCACCTCCCACGCCTGAGATCTTTTTTTAAAATTTTTTATTTACATATTCACAATTTTATTATTACCTTTGCCCCTCCCCAAAGCAGCAAAGTGTAATTTTTTAATTATTAATTGTGCCAATCTTAACGGTCATTGGGCGTGGTACATTTTAACTGCTGTGACCGCACGTGCGGACCCGCGTGGATCCGGCTCAGAAATAAATGTTGAAGATTTGAGGGGCAATCTACCAAAAGGCTGATCTTCACAGGGTGTATATGCAAAAAGTTGAACAGTTTTTAGTTAGATATAAATGATATAAGCTAATTATAAACGGAGAAAATACCAGATCAAATCGATACAGATTATTATTGTCTGATATGATTCTCTCAATGAAATTAAATATTGCACATTTCTTTATATTATGGTAAAAACTCTAATATTTGTCTGGAACAATTTACATATAAGAGAAGATAATTTATGGACTTCTCTTGACTTTATGTATGAATTCATTTAGATCATAGCAAATAGTAATGTAAAAAAATATTGCACGTAAACATAAATAATTTCGTATAATAAAATAGAATGGGCTTTACAACTAATAACTATCATTTTGAAAAACAATCTATGTAAGATACAAATCTGATAGAATTCGATAAAAAAGAAAAGATTCCGACAAATATAAATTTTCATATCAAATTCTCAGTTCAGATATTACATAAAACCTGATCCAAATCCGATCTGTTTACACCTCTAGCTAGAAGTTAGCATATCTCACTGTATTCTTTTGTTACACCTCTTTGATTCATTGTGTGATAAATTATAGTGGTGCATATGATTAATGCTCATAAATATAGTTAAAAGAATAGGAAAAATCTCCCAATGGCATATATTAAGCTAACCATAGTTATTAAGTGGTGAAGTGAAAGGCAATTTGGTAACCCAAATCCTGTAAACTCAACCAGATGGATTCCTTGCCCAATTTGATTGGAAGATTCCAAAAGAAATTGAGCCACTGTTGGGTTCCCTCTTAGGGTCTGTTTGTTTGTCCTGAAAATTGCTATTTTTTTTTTCCTGTATCATGAGCCTCATGTTTTTTTTCTGCAAAACCTGTTTGTTTCACCAAAAAATATAGGAGACAAACTCTCTGTCATATCTAGCATTTTCTTGCGACTGAAAATGAGAAAAAATCTGACACTCTTTTCTTCAATTTGTTTTTCATTAGCCAAAACACCCCAACATCTCTCTCTCTTCAAAGTGGGTCCTACTACAAAAACTTTTGGACCCTTTACCCACATTATTAGCATTTTTCATTAGTTTTGTTAATTAAACTTGTTACATTATATAGTTTTCAAGGTCACATTCATGAAGACCTCTCCAACTTCTTTGCAAATTAGTTTTTTCTTTTCTTTTAAAAAAAAACTCTTCAAGAAATTTGATCATGATGTATTTGTTGGCCCGGAGGTCTTCCTCTCTAGTTTTGATGATGATTAACTCATGTAGTTATGTTTACTAATAATCTTGTGATTTTAGTTTCTATATTAGCATTTACACCTATTCCACCCCCCCTCTAAGTGTTTTTCAATTGGTATCAGAGCCTACGCTCCTGATACTTAGGCTTAACATCTTAGGAGTGAGATCTTAGTTTAGCTAGTCTATCATTTGCATTTGCTTGTTTGCACACATATAGTTTGGACCCATGGACTTCATGACCCCACCTATGTTTGACCCTTCCAACATTGTTGTTTGGAAGACTAAGATGTCCATCTATTTACAAACCCTAGGATATAAGGTTCACCTTGCCATTACCAAGAAATCCTACCTTAGTGATAGCAAGCATATAGGGGCCAATGCACAAGCCCTTGAGGCTATTAGAAGCACGCTTTCAAAAGATTATCTTATGCTTGTTTCTAACTATGATTCCGCATTTGCAGTGTGGAACATGTTGACAACCACATCACCTCCAAGTTTCAATTGCCAATCCAACCGGAGGAATCTAGCGGAGACTCCGAGTCACAATGCTATATGGTCCAAGGAATGACTCCCTTGAGGTACAATCGGAATCTCAATTAGATTGTAATGATTCTAGTTCTTCATGTAATGAATATATTGATGTCCATACTTTAAATGAAGAACTTTCTATTGTTTGTGAAAAATTGATTGAAAAATATAACATTTTGAAAAAGAAGACATTTGCTTTAACTAAAGAAAATGAAAATTGTCTTCTAAACTTGACAAGGTTTTGCAAGAGAAGGTTGAGGTCTATAATGAAAGGGATTCATTAAGATCTCAACTTGATCTTGCCTTAAAAGAAAATGAATTTTTGAAGAATAAAAATGATTGTGATGTTTTGAAGAAAAATAAAGTTCTAACTTCAAAATTTGATTTTGTTTTAAAAGAAAATGACTCTTTAAAAAAAGAAATTGATTTTATTTCAAAAGAATTAGAAATTTGTTTAAATAAATAAATCTTTGAAAAATGATATTGTTTCTCATGTTTGCCATGCTTCACCTAGAACACCTATTGCATGCCACACTTCTTCTTTAATTGAACATGATATATCCTTACTTAAGAAGAGTGTAGATTATTTGGGCTCCACTTTGAGCCAATGTGTAGTAGGTCATACACGTTTGGAATCTTTGTTTCGAAAGAAACAAGTTCCATCTATTATGCATGCACGCCCTCCACGGCATACACATGCTCCTCACGGACGCCATCACACATTGTATGCTCATGTGTACACTTGTACACATTGTGGACGTAAGGGCCACCTTACTAAATTTTGCTATGATCGTATACATGTTTCTAATTTAGCAAATAAATTTGTTTGGGTTAGAGAAGGTACTAACCCCAATGGACCTAAAAAGTTGTGGGTACCAAAGACCACCCCTCTTGTATTTGATGTAGGAGTGGGCTCTCACATGACGTGAGAGTAGCGGTACCTTAGAGTGGATGCGTTCTGAGCTTCATGGAAATCAATTGGATGCATCACTTTCAAGGGAAGATTTGGTGGGAAGACCACCTTGTTTTGGAGACATGAAGAAGTTGCCTCATAGGTTTCGGTAACGGTCTCTTACTCCTTATTTATGTATGCATGCTTTTCATGTTCATTGTTTATAGCATGTTTTGGATGTTTATAGATTATTGTGTTAATGTCATGTTTATTAGGCTTATGACTTACATGTATAGTATTTGAGACACCCATGCTTATATGGACCCATATTTAGGGTTCTCACCTTTGTTTAGCTATCATGTACATCATGAATCTAATAACATGTGAATTTACATAATTGTAACGCCCCGATCCGGCGGGTACGGAGACGTTACTGCGACGTATATACGCAGGTCAGAGATACCCTCACGTATATACGCTAAGCATCAGTACAGGAAAGAATCAGAGTACGGAAGCACGTGGTGCATTATACATTTCAACACATGAGTACAGTTACAAAGTTATCACCAGATGTGACAAATATTATAAGAATATTACATCACTGATATGCGCAATTGCGAGAATACAAAGAGTTGTACAAGTATGAATAGTACAAATGGAGGCTCAAAGTCATAACAGGAAAACTCTAGAGCCGAACAAAGGGGGCCTGGAAGGATGGGGCTCTGGACGGTCTGCTGGAGATCCACGCTACCGCTGCGCCATTCTGATCAACAACTGGGAGAATCCACATGCTCCAAGCTCCAAAACCTGGACATGAGGATCCAGAGGAGTCAGAACTCCCCGGCGAGTGGTGATGCGAAAGCCAGGTGGCGAGTATGGATAAGCACATGTGTAACGATAAATCTGGATCATAAACATGAAAACCGTGTCGTAGGCACAAGCATGCAGGAGCAAGTAGATATACATTATATGATATCAAGTAGGGAAGACTTATAGTATGAACAGATAAGAGCAAGAGACAGGCGGGATAGAATACAAGTAGAAAGCAGGGTTCCTTTTTTAGATATTGAGCATCCTGACTTCCTCTTCAGTCAGATTATATGTTTGCCTCCCTTTACCATGTGCCCTAGTTCTTGATCTCTTTTGTACCTGATTTATGCTTGATGTTGGAGGATGAAGCGAGATTATTCTGCCAGTAGGTCCTGGATTCTCTCCCAATGGTGATATTGGATGAATTGGTCTGATCGGTGTAATGTTCTCTGCTTCCTTGAACAGACAGTCACTTTTCAACTAATCTCCGGACCCGTATACGACATAATTCATAACCTTTCTGGCGGTTGCGTTGTAGGTGCCCGGCTTCAGACAATACCCACATGTCATATGCTGAGGGCAAGGTTGGAGGGATGGCTTAGCTAGTGGGGCATCCAGTGGCCTGTCTGAGTCTTCAACTCCCATCAACTGAGAGGGTCTCTTCGCCAACTCTATCTGCATCTCATTCTGATCCTTCTTCTCCGGATCCATTCTATTTCCCGAGTGATGGCAAAAAACTTGAGAATACTTCTTGGGCTGCTTGGGAATTAAGAAACATCTTGATCCTCATCTTCAGTTCTCACTAAAATCTTACTTGCTCGGTTCTCCTTGTCAGCCACCATGTAAGACACCAACCGACTATGCCTTAGGAACTTTGCAGCGCACTTATTACAATTCAATCTTCTTACTGCAATTTGATAAATCGTTCCTTCATTTCTTTTTGAGCTATTATAGAGAAGAATCTTCTCATAGGAATCCTTCGAGAACTGGTCCCAAGTGATGGGTTTTTCCAGTCTCGCTACTTCTACCAACCACCATGTCTTAGCTACATCTTTCAACTGAATCTTGGTCATTTCCACTTAGTTCTCGTCAGGGACCCGAGTTGCCTTCAGAAGATTTGTAGTGTTTACCGGCCACTGCTATGCATCCAGGGCTCCTCCATGCTTGAAAGATTGCCGGCTATAATTTCCTGAAATCCGATATGTTGCCTGGCTTCTATTCCCGGAGTGCAACCAATAATCTTTGGTGCGGGACCTTCGTCTGTTCTTGTTAGTTTATCATCATATTTTGCAGAAATCATCTCAAATAAACACTTCCTCCATTAGGGCCACTCTAAGAAGAACCAGAACCGTTATGATTTCCCGTCTTTTCATGTCCGAGTTGGTTCAAGAATAACGAGAGACTGAAGTATGAAAGGATGGGAGTACTTCAGGATTCAAAGGCAAGATTGTCAGAGAGAATGGATAACTTTGTACTTGTAGTTGGATTGTATAACTACGACTGATGCATTCCAGTTGCAAATTTCTTTACCATTAATTTGCCGACTGGTTGTACTGAGGATGTGAGAGCCTAGGCTCTGATACACCCTGTAACGCCCCGATCCCGGCGGGTACGGGGACGTTACTGCAGCGTATATACGTGAGGGTATTTCTGACTTGCGTATATACGTTGCAGTAACGTCCCCGTACCTGCCGGGATCGGGGCGTTACAGGGTGGTATCAGAGCCTAGGCTCTCACATCCTCAGTACAACCAGTCGGCAAATTAATGATAAAGAAATTTGCAACTGGAATGCATGAGTCGTGGTTATACAATCCAACTACAAGTACAAAGTTATCCATTCTCTCTTGACAATCTTGCCTTTGAATCCTGAAGTACTCCCATCCTTTCATACTTTAGTCTCTCGTTATTCTTGAACCAACTCGGACATGAAAAGACGGGGAAATCATAACGGTTCTGGTTCTTCTTAGAGTGGCCCTAATGGAGGAAGTGTTTATTTGAGATGATTTCTGCAAAATATGATGATAAACTAACAAGAACAGACGAAGGTCCCACACCAAAGATTATTGGTTGCACTCCGGGAATAGAAGCCAGGCAACATATCGGATTTCAGGAAATTACAGTCGGCAATCTTTTTAAGCATGGAGGAGCCCTGGATGCATAGCAGTGGCCGGTAAACACTACAAATCTTCTGAAGGCAACTCGGGTCCCTGACGAGAACTAAGTGGAAATGACCAAGATTCAGTTGAAAGATGTAGCTAAGACATGGTGGTTGGTAGAAGTAGCGAGACTAGAAAAGCCCATCACTTGGGACCAGTTCTCGAAGGATTCCTATGAGAAGATTCTTCTCTGTAATAGCTCAGAAAGAAATGAAGGAACGATTTATCAAATTGCAGTAAGAAGATTGAATTGTAAATAAGTGCGCTGCAAAGTTCCTAAGGCATAGTCGGTTGGTGTCTTACATGGTGGCTGACAAGGAGAACCGAGCAAGTAAGATTTTAGTGAGAACTGAAGATGAGGATCAAGATGTTTCTTAATTCCCAAGCAGCCCAAGAAGTATTCTCAAGTTTTTTGCCATCACTCGGGAAATAGAATGGATCCGGAGAAGAAGGATCAGAATGAGATGCAGATAGAGTTGGCGAAGAGACCCTCTCAGTTGATGGGAGTTGAAGACTCAGACAGGCCACTGGATGCCCCACTAGCTAAGCCATCCCTCCAACCTTGCCCTCAGCATATGACATGTGGGTATTGTCTGAAGCCGGGCACCTACAACGCAACCGCCAGAAAGGTTATGAATTATGTCGTATATGGGTCCGGAGATTAGTTGAAAAGTGACTGTCTGTTCAAGGAAGCAGAGAACATTACACCGATCAGACCAATTCATCAATATCACCATTGGGAGAGAATCCAGGACCTACTGGCAGAATAATCTCGCTTCATCCTCCAACATCAAGCATAAATCAGGTACAAAAGAGATCAAGAACTAGGGCACATGGTAAAGGGAGGCAAACATATAATCTGACTGAAGAGGAAGTCAGGATGCTCAATATCTGAAAAAGGAACCCTGAGAGTAAGGACCGTAACATTGTCCCTATTTTAGCATGTCCGGGAGTTGGTAAATTCTCTATATCATATCCTTCTCATTGCACTACCATCACCAATCTTAGTCCGTCCGTGTTTACCTCCCTATTTCATGATTTCTATCTCTTCTATTTTTACTATTCTGATTTTCATAATTCTTATGCCAACTTAAGATATGCGTAGACTAGTGAGGTAACAGTAGGGCAGATGTGGTTCACTCTCCTTATATTCTGGCATTCCTCGACTCTGGTACATCACATTGTCTTATATTGGATAGATCTTCGGCTTCGCATTCTTTTCTTGTATTTATGGACACATCATGGGAGACCAGTACATTAAGCGGAGCAGTCATTACTTATATAATCAGATGGACTATATCATTACATGAGGAGTGTTAGTATATAACAGTATTTCAGAATCAGGACTTCTGGCAGTCTTTATTGATTTGGTGGACCATAGACTCCGCTAGCCTCGCCAAACGAGGGTCGTGTTCTAGTCACCCGTGAACCTAATCGAGTGTGGGCTTCGTTGCACCCTGGTGCTTAGCATTTAGCGTTGTGTTACGCGCTGGCTTCGCCGCGTGAGCTTCGCCATATGCGAGCCTCGCAGAGCGTTAGCTTCGCTGCACCCTAATGCTTAACACCTGAGTTGTGTTACGCGATAGCCTCACCTAGGCTTGGCTTGTCCGTGGCTAGTTCCTTCAGTGCTTAGCACTCTAGCCCGTTCCTCGGATTTCTTCTGCCTAGCGTGCTTTCATGGATCCGCTGAACATGGTTTTATCGCTGTATCTGAGCCATCGCCATGATCCTTGTCATGATCCACCCGGCCAATCTTGCAAGGCCCAGATATATTAAACATGTCTCATCTGCAGTCGGGTTATCATTCAGAAGTCAGAATTCAGAATTCTTCACAGTTATTCTATATTCTTGACTACGTCTTTCAGAATTAGCAACGCCCAGTTTACGGAAATTCTTAATTATTGGTCTTCTTGATTTATACTCAGCATTATCAAGGCTTTCTTTATCTTGGGTATTCTGGTTTATTTCCGAGGAATTAATATGTATGTGGCACATTAGTAATTCTACTGCAAAAGGACAACATCATGCCATGCAGGGTTTTATATTATATTATAGATTTCAGCACTACGGATTTCTATGGATTTCATCAGCTTTGGTTAGTAGTCTTATTGAAGTATTATCGATTATCTCACCAAGTCAGCTCACTTTATGTTATTCAGAATGGGTTAGCCTTTTGAAGTTCTGGCAGTGTTCTTTTATAAGCAGACATCAGGTGAGTATTATTGTGCCACAGTCAGAGGATTTATATACGGCAGAAGGGCAGAGATGTCTCAGTCCTGAGTTTACCATTCAGTCGATTTGGGAGAACGGCTCACAGTTATTCATATCTTAATTGGCATAATCCTCATTCCTATCCTTTCTGTGTTCACCTTCCCCTTATCGAAATTGCGAGGACGCAATTTTTTTATAAGGTGGATGGAGTGTAACACCCCGCTCTCCGAATACGTACTTAGTTGGGTATTCATATTTTCTGATTGTATTTTTTGATTTACTTCCTATATTTATTTTGTATTATGAGTTATTCATATGATCGTTTTGCCTTGGATCTGGATTCGTGAACTCGGAGTCAGCCCTACTCTGAACCAGGGGACCGATCCTAGAGTATTGCTCGATTTGGACTTTCTGATATTCTGATTTGATCGATTTCAGTTTCAAACATCATTTTCTAATATTCTAGATTTTTCGTGATTTTCTGGAATTTTTCTGAATTAAATTGGAAATCTTCAAAATCGGGGTCGACCAATACCGCGGACCGATTCTCGGATTTTTAATTTACAAACGGAGTTGAAATTCTAAAAACGGCTTTCCTGTAAATTCTTAAAATCATATTTTCTATCTAAATATTTTTTTTGAGAATTTTCTAAATTTATCGAAATTCCACTGGATTTGGTCTCGGCCAGTATCACTGGTTGATTCCAGGAATTTTAGTTTACAATTGGAATCAAATTTCTAGATTCCGCTTTCATATTACTTCTTAGAATTATATTTTCTCCTTTTAGGCATTTTCTGAGATTTTTCAGATTTTATCAAAAATCCGGCCAACCCGGTGTAGACCGATACTGACGGTTGACTTTATGATTTTTATTTCGAAAATGAGATTGAATTTATGAAAACCGATTTCACCAAAAATCTTTATATAATATTTATTATTTTTGAGAATTTTTGGGAAGCTTTCCAAGCTACTTTATTTTTTGGACTTTTCCGGAGTTTTTGGTGTTTTCCCAGATACCGGAATATTATCCAGATATTCTACTTTTTCTTTTTCTCTCTCCTTTCTCAGACACGAGTTTCACCAACGGAATTTATCATTAAATGCAGTGATCCTCTCCATACTGCATTTAATGCTTATGTGCAAATTCAACCCAGATCAAATCACCATGCCTTTTTGTCTTTTTCTGGCAAACGCAAAAACTCGCGTTTATTCTCCTGGATGCATATTTTTCTCCGCGTCTAGTACATTTGGCCAGACGCGGGTTCCATTTAATGGGGACGCAACATTTTAGTGGACGCAAGTTCTTTTGTGTAGAGGAAGGAAGGGAGTGGCATCATTATAATATTATTTTCCTCATTATATATTAACCCCACTTCCTTTCTCTCTCTTACATTATCCTTTCTTTCTTCATCCTTGTTTCCTGTAGCCACCAACAGAGAGCAAAGGAAACAGCCCCATGCTTCCTTGGCCGGCCTTTTCTCCACCATTACAACCTCCATTTCCACCACCATCTCCACCAATTTCTCCACCTCTTCCTCCTCCATCTCCTCCTCCATTCCAACAACAACAACAACCATAACACCATCTACAATACCTTCTTCTTCCTCCATATTTCACCAAGATAACCCATTTTCACCACCACCTTCTCCACCATCTCCACCACCACATACACCACCTTAGCCACCAACGACCATGCCATCTTCCTCTCCTCGTCGTGCTCTTCCCGACGAGCTATTGCTTCGCTCTCCGAAGCACCATTTCTAAAACTCCAATCTCCCATTTTTAACTAGACTTGCACCCCTCTAGATTTCTTTGACTTGGAGCCTTGGCCGCCTTTTCCGGCCAACTCCGGCCAACTCCGGCCGCCGCCGGTGACCGCCGGCCATCGCCGGCCATCCTCCCTTTTCCTTTTTCATTCTTTCCTTCTTTCATTCATTCTTTCCTTCTTTCTTCATTTTCCTTTTTTCTTTCTTTCTTTCTTTTCTTTCCTTTAATTTTTCATCCTTGCATCCCTCATTCCCTGCGTCCCACTCTATCCCTGCGTCTCTCTCATTTCTCCCTGTCTCTCTCTTTCTCACTGTTAATTGCTAGACGCGGATCTCACCCCTGCGTCTAGGCAATTCCTTAACGCGAATCTTCGCGTTCTTGATACTTGTATAACGCGGCCTTCGCGTTCCTGTATTGACGCGGCGCGGAGCTCATGCCCGCGTCCGTGTCCTTCTCGTGTCAACACGATGCGGAGCTTATGCCACATCCGTGTTCTTCTCGTGTTAACGGGACGCGGAACCCACGATCGCGTCCGCATTCTCCTCGCGTCCTGACTTGAACGCGGGTCTCGAACCCCGCGTTTGTGGCACCTACGCAACGCGACTCCCGCGTCTGCGACCCCCACGTCTCACTCTCAAACTCACGTCTCCCTGTACACTCTCTCTCCATAGACTTCTCTCTCTAGCTCTCACTTTCTCTCTCCTTTCTCTATCACTTTCCTTCTAACGCGTTGACGCGTTGATTTCCTAGATTCCGGAGATCATGGATTTCACCATGTTTTTTCAAGGATTTAGGCGAGTGTTCTCGCTTTCCTCTTGACTTTCCCATTTCATCGGTCGACTTGTATTATTCATGATTTATGCTGATTGGAACTAACACCTTCTTTGATTGTGTTCAGCTATTATTCTATCACTTGCAAAGTACTCACTTGATATATTAATACTTGACATGCTTTTACTTGATACTTATCATCTTCATGCTAATACCTATACCGTCTATATCACTTGTCAACTGTCGTGTCATCACCTGACAACCGACATACTACTACTTGACACTTGCTTCCTATTATGACATGACTTGCCACCGGGCTAATATCAATCTCTTGACATGACTTGTCACCTGCCAAATATCATCCTCCTGTCATGCTATCACCTGACACCAGGCATGACATACTTGACTCTCATGATTATCACGATAACGGGAATGATGACCTGACATCTTGCTTACAAACTTGATATACATTATAGTACGAACCAGTACTCTTGATATACATGTATTCCTGATATTCTTGACTTGTTCCTGCTCATTCCCGAAATCTGATAATCATCTAATAAATCGTAAAATGAGACAACTTACATCGGGTCGGGGGAAACTTGCGGCTATCATATATGTTCGTGTTTACAGTGGTACTAGGCATATTGTGCAACTAAAACTTCCGGTCTGACCTGTGAGCCTCCAGGCGACCAAGGGGAGTGCTGGCTCCCTCCTTCTTGGTACCATCTTGATAAGGGCATTCTATAAGACCCTCCTGTAAGCCTTGCGGCTGGTTCCATACTCCAGCGAGGGAACGTCCTGGGTCGTGGTCCCGGGCATGTACGGGACACACTGTAAACATTGTTCGTTGATACCCCCGTAGGTTTCCAATAACAATCTTGCTTTAGTCAGATGTGGATATATGTGTGCTGGGACGCTAGTTCACATATCTAGACATCAGGGTAAGACGAGTAAAAATAATAATAAAAGATGCCAACTATGGATCCGTTGTATGCTTTGCCGAGCTTGCTTCTATTGGGTTTTACATCGGATTTTCGGTTTTATGATTATTATCATATTAGCTACTCATACTCTGTTTTATTACCCATGTTCCATTCCATTAGTCTTCTGCTCCTATCTTATCATACATGAGTAGTTCCTGCTTGATATCACTTGTTATATATCTACCTGTTTATACATGCTTATGCTCACGACACGGTTTTCAATGCATGATTATGATTCGGTTTTATCGATACACGTGTGTTTATCCTTACACGCCATCTGGCTTTCGTATCACCACTCGCCTGGGGATTCTATCTGACTCCCCTGGATTCTCATGTCCAGGTCCTGGAGCTTGAAACATGTCGGAGCTTGGAGCTTGTAGAATCCCAGTTGCTGACCTGAAAAGCGCATCGGTAGCTTGGATCTCCAGCGGACCATCCGGAGCTCTAACCTTCCAGGCCCCCTGTGTGCCTCTCGAGTTGTCCTTTTTGTAAACTCGTGAGTGCCTTTTGTACTGTTCATACATGTACATCTCTTTGTATTCTCGCATTTGCGCCTATCAGTGATGTAATATTCTTGTAATATTTATCACCTCTGGTGATAACTTTGTAATTGTACTCATGTGTTGGAATGTATAATGCACCATTTGCTTCCGTACTCTGATTCTTGCCTGTACTGATGCTTAGCGTATATACGTGAGGGTATTTCTGACCTGCGTATATACGTTGCAGTAACGTCCCCGTACCCGCCGGATCGGGGCGTTACAATAATAATCATGTTTATATTTATCATGTTGATTTTATCTTATTTTTGATGCTTCATGCTTTGAATATATGTTTAAATGTTAGTTTTCATTAAGACTAGGTATATATTTGTGCATATAGTGGGCCACAAATAAATCTATATATGTTTGTGCTTGAATGCTTATTTGTTCCCATTAGATGTGCTAGTATAGTCTAGTTTTGATGATTCATGCATTTTAAATTTGTATTCCCATTTTGGTTTTGTTTTATGATCATGTGTTTTCATTTCATGTATATGTCTATTTTGCCAAACTTTAAGATATACATGTATACCCCTTGAGTCATTTGCTTTTCATGCAAATCTATACATATGGACTCAATTGTGTTTAGAGATATGTATGTATACTTTTTGTGTTGATAAATCATACATATACCTTGAAATGAAATTTGTTTTAATGGAAATTTAATTTTATCCATGTTTTCATGTTTCCATGTATTTATGTTTAACTTCATGTATATGTCTATCTTATCCAAACTATTGTTTATACATATACATCCTTTTGAGCCACGTGTCTTCATGCATATATCTTTGTGGACTCGTTGTGTTTGGATATGTATGTATACTTTAGTTTGTATAGGACATACATATACCTTGAAGATTAAATAGTTTTGATGATTTTCATGTTTCAAGGAATACTGAGCTTATTGTCCATCTTTCATGATTATGTTCTTCACATTTTATTTGTACACTCACATTTATTGTTTACTCATGTTTTGTTTTCATGAGTCATATTTATGCTTAATTGGCTTAGAGTGTTGATTATCATGTGGATTTCATGTTTCATGAAAAATATTTTGTTTTATTCCTTACTTGAAGGATTTCGTACTAGTTAACAAGTTTTTCCATTTAACTAGTTCATATTCTTCATTATGGTAGAGTTTTCAAACATTCTATACTTTTCAAACCTATTTTTGAAAACCCCTACTTTCCAAGGGCAGTTGGATGGGAGATCATGCTCATGTATGCTTTATAGTGAAAATCATTTTAAACTTGAACATGATTGGGAGGATAGGTTATATGAGATATACCTTGATCATTATTGTTGTTTCATTTGGTATCATTGGATTCTTTCAATTTGTATCAATATTGACATTTTTGTATACTCATATATATTTTTATGTATGTATGCTTTCAATTCCAATAGTATCAATTTCGGTTGGTATTAAATTTTTCATACATATATATTTTGTTTACGCTAAGCTTGAGCTTCAACTTTGTTTCAATTGATTTAGCTTTCAATTGGTATTCTTAAACAAGCTTATGCATGTGTTTTGTTGGTATTTCATAAAGGGGGAGAAAATTCGATTTTCATATTTCAATTGGTATTTGTATTTCCACTCCCTTGCTTTATGATAGAAAATGAAAATTTTAAATTGATATCATATGCTTAAAAAGAAAAATACTCTCTTTTGATATCAAGATGTTTATTTGAATGTTTTAATTTGGTATCTCAAAATTTTTGTTTAAAGATAAATACAAAAGTTTTGATTTGTATTGCCTATATGCAAGGAGAGCTTAACATCTCTTCTACATATAAATTCATGTTGAGTGTATCTTGTATTGAGGAGCTTGACATCTCTTCTTTATGTGGTACACGTGTGTAGGGGGAGCTTCACATCTCCTCTTATGCATTGCATAGTGTACGTTATGTGAATTAGGGCTTGTCATCCCTCCTTCATGTAATGTATCTATGTAGAGAAGCTTCACATCTTCTTCTTCATGAATGTATATAGCATATATCATTTATTTATTGATCTATATTTACTTTCAATTGGTATCAAGATGCTACTTTGACATATTTTCAATTGATATCTTAATTGATTGTCACCCCTATATTGATATTTTTTATTTTAGACAAAAAGGGGGAGAAAAATTTATTGATTTGGTTTTGGTTTTTATCCCTTTATTGATGATTGACAAAAAGGGGAGAATTATTTGAGAGTTTAACATGCATATATAGAAAAGATGTTTTTAACATGCATGATTGGTACATGTTTTATATGCATAGTTATGTTTTTGCATATATTAAGTTTAATTGGTATCTAGATGTTTTAATTGGTATCTAGAGCATTGGTATCTAGAGCATCTAGAACATGTTTTGTTTTTGTTTTGAAAATTTCAATTGGTATAAGAACATGTTTTATTGTTTTATGCATGATCTATACATTATCATGTTTAATATCATTGCACATATTTGTTATTTATTGCTATGCATGAGTTAAGGGGGAGCTTCTTTGAAGCTTAACTTTAATCCATGCATATATAACTCCATGAGTTTTGTCATCATCAAAAAGGGGAGATTGTTGGCCCGGAGGCCTTCCTCTCTAGTTTTGATGATGATTAACTCATGTAGTTATGTTTACTAATAATCTTATGATTTTAGTTTCTAGATTAGCATTTATACCTATTCACCCCCCTCTAGGTGTTTTTTCAGTATTGCATTTAAGTAATTTTTATGACTAAACGAAAAGAATTACAGTCTTCAATTTACACTAATTTGGCTTCAGAGTGAAGTTCGACAAATATTTTCATACTGATTACACGTGCCAAAAGATCTTATATTGTAACAATAAGATAGTTGAAAAACTTCATCTCTTGAATTAGGTAAAATTTGTTTCTTCTCATTGTCAATTTATAGATATTAAGGTATTATTAATTATATCAAAGATCACATATAAAGACTTTATATTGATTTGAAAACATCTTATGACTTCATTAAGACTTGCTCATGTGTGTCACATATATTTCTTATATGAAATACTAATGCTAATGCACTAAAAGAAGACCTAAATGGAAGTTGAAGGTTGCAAATGGTCTTATCAAAAAAAAAGAAAAAGAAAGAAAAAAGAATTTTTGTTTTAAAAGTAACCATTCATACAAGCATATTGTCAATGTACTTGGAAGAATTTTTCTCCACTTTTAAAGCAACAAACTCATTCATCTCAAGGGATGTTCTCTATACCCTATTTTCATGATTTCCATGTCATATCTAATTCAATAGTTTCAAATTGTAACCAATATTCATCTAGCACTAGCAATTTCATGGCAAGAAAGATTCTAGATCAAGAAATTGTAACCATAGCTAAGACCAAAAAGCCTCCAAATTATAAGATCCCAAAGGACTATTGCATGTGGATCCCCCTTCTTGTGAGCATGGAAAGCAAAATGACATCAAAGAGTGTAAGGGTCCCCATCCCCACACAACATGTTCTTGTCTCTCCTCTAGAAAAATGATGCAATAATGAGCTTCACCTATATTCACCAAGGGGGGCAAGGTTTAGGTTGTGCCACCACACACACCACCCCCCCCCCCCCCCCCCCCCCCAACCCACCCACTTGGCCCATTCTTTTAATATCTCTAACAAAAACTTTTCACTTATTAAATGATGATAGTATGAGCCTCTCTTTAGAACAATATCTTTCCTTTGATGGGTTTGGTCAAATACAAGGATTGTGTGCTCCTTACACTTGTGATCCATATTCATCCACACAACTATGAGTAGGTATTTGCTGGTTTTTTTTTTTTAATTTAATTTTTTGAGTAAAACTATTGACTTTTTCTTTCAAGTGAACAAGGAGGACATATGAGAGTGAGAGTTGATGTGCAGGATAATTCCTCTCTCAACCAACCAAGAGATGGGGGTATGGTTTCTACTGTCCACTTGTTCTGGTTTTTCTTAAAAGCAAAGTGAAGTAAAAAATGTTTCTTTTGATCTGATCACTTGATGGTGAACTTTGTTGCATCTATTTAGCATCAATGATAGGGTTTTGTTTGGAATGCACCAATACAAACCACCCCCCCCCCCCCCCCCCCCCCCCCCCCCCCCACAAAAAAAAAAAAAAAAAAAAAAAAACACAGAGAGAGAGAGAGAGAGAGAGAGAGTCGTCTAACATATTGTTTGGTGAACTATGTGTGATCTAATACAATTCTAAATCAATTACCAAATTCCAGTGTTCCTACCACTTGGATTTCATGTGCGCTCTAAATGCGATTTGTGGAGATGCAAAAGGAATCTTTTGTAGCCAAATTGGTTGTAGCTCTAGCTGCAAAAATGTGAAGGTCTTAATCTACAACTTACAAGCTTTATGGTTAGTTACAAGAAGTGCTACAATTCGATTGGTACTACGATAACAAGTGGGAAAGAAGTATCATATTCGAAGGAAAGTCTCTCTCAAATTATTATATACGAAATACTCTTTATGTGTCACCACTTGTTAGAAATACGTTTTTCATATATAAATGATTGCATTTGCATCGATATCATCTACAACGATCAACCAATTAAACAGATAACTTGCAACATTACTTACATGCACGAACACAATTTAAAAGTCTAAACATATTTACGACTAACCAGACATGCAACCTGAGGAGGAAAATTACGAAAGGAAGGAGATACCCGAAAATAACTAGAGAAATCGCTACTTGATTTAAGCGTTGAATCATGTATATGCTACTCAACTTTGATATCAATTTAACCAATTTACTTCATTAACTACAGCTCAAGAAATAAGGATCAGGCAACCATCATGTTCTCTCTTTCGCCGCCGCCCGCCCCCCCCCCCCCCCCCCCCCCCCCCCCCCCCCCCCCCGCCAGGATGCACAAAAGAAAAAAGAGGTGATATCGCATGAATCCCCATGTTGTGCATGCACATGTAATTCAGCAAGGTATCATTTCACTTTTCTCAAACTCCATCTGTTTTGATGAAAGGATTCCTTGTGATTGATACCCACCAACTTTCTTCCCCAAAAGTTCCAATTTGCCAAAAGACCCAATTTGATGGAGGAGGGAAAGAGGAAGAGACAAAGAAGACCTACCAAGTGAAAAAGGGCCTCTAAGGCACTTCACAACTAAGAAACCCCCCTTGGCAACTTGCTCAAGATCTTCCAACATAAATAAGAAAAAAATGAAAAAAAAAAGAAAAAAAGAAAGATAAAAAGATTAAAAAAAGGCAGTTCTGATGCACACCCTACTAATGGAGACTTTCTCCTTGATATTCCACCTAAGAAAGTGAAGTGTGTGTGTGTAGATGAGAGAAATGTAAATCAGCCGACACAGGAGGCAACTTCCTCCTATGTCGCACTCAAAAATCATATTTCTCGAATGAATTTTCAAGATCCGACCGCACATTATCATCTTCATGTTCTAAGATATACACATATAAAAAATTAAGTGATTTGAAGTTAATTTACTCCGTTTTCTTTGGGTTCAAACATTAACGGTTTTTTAACAGTGGAACAAAATAGAACGATTAGATCAATGAGTAAACGAACTTCAAATCACTTGATTTTTGTATGTGTATATTTTAGAACATGAAGATGATAATGTGCGGTCGATCTTAAAATTCATTCGGGAAATATGATTTTTGAGTGCGACATAGGAGGAAGTTGCCTCCTGTGTCAGCTGATTTACATTTCTTACTATATATATATATATATATATATATATATATATATATATATATATATATATATATATATATATAGAGAGAGAGAGAGAGAGAGACTCTTGTCCTTCCAAAAGGATTCATGCCCGAATCCGTCCCACTAAAATACAACCCTCCGACATTCGAATAAAAAATCCACTCAGTTGAGTTGATCTATATTATTTCAAGTATCTATAAACCAAAATCAAGTATTTTCAATACTTTTTGCCCATGCATCAAGTAGGAAAAAAACGGACGATCTAAATAGTGAGTTGGTTAGTTTTATAGTGTAAAACATTTAAAACCTAATAAAAATTGATTTGTAGAGGTTTTTAAATGTTTAGATCATGATCAGATGGCCGGGTCGAGAATTTGTGGGTCTAAAGACATAGATTTAACCAACTCACTACTTTCAGATGTCCATTTTGCGCTGCTTGATGAATGGGCAAAAAGTATTCAAAAAAACTTGATTTTTGATTTATAGATACTTACAATAATATAAATCAATTTCAACAGAGTGGATCTTGTATTCGAATGTCAGATACTTATATTTAAGTGAGAAGAATTCGGCCTTGAATCCTTCTAGAAGGACACAAGCTCTACACACACACACACCCCCCGCGCCCCCTCTCAGCCGCCAGCTGAGAGAGTTCTCTCAGCTGGCACTGCGACCTTGTCACAATCCTAAAAAAAAATTCAAATATTCTCGGTTAATTAGCACTGCCACCATGGTCGCGATCCTCACAAAACAATACGACCATAGTAGCAATCTTCACAAAGACACTGCGACCAAAATTTATGACTGAGATTCAGCCACGTTGCTGCCAGCTGAGTCTCCAGCTGGCTGCTTAGGTACATTTTTCTCATGTATATATTGAGGTATATAGCATAATATCCTTTGGCCTCCTTTGGTGACACATTCTTACTGAGTTCCATGAAATTTATTTTATTCCCGATGCTCAAATTTTGCAACTGTTAAGAAAAGTCCACAATAGTGGCTATCCACCCCCGTCAAAACCGCCGGTAATTCACTGTGCACCATTAATGAGTTCACTGTGCGCTGATGCAAGCGATGACGCAAGCGTGCATAGTGACTGCATAGTACCCCATAATTTTCCTATAAATAGGCCCTTCCTGATTCATTTCAATGTACACAATTCAGAAATCAATAAGAATTCCTACTTCTACTCTGTCTCTAGAATTCTCTGTCTTGGTGTTATATTCTCGGAGTTTTACAACACGTTATCAGCACGATCACTCTAGTCTATCCCCAACCTCTACATCCGTCAGCTCAGGGAAAAAGCCTACCACGTCAAGTCTCTGCCTCCATTAGCTTAAGGTAAAACTTGTCACGAGCCTCTGCTTCCATTGCTCAAGAAAAAGTCCTATCACAAGTCCCAGCCTCTAGCTCTACAATCTCAAGGTAAAATTGACAAGTCACTATAATTATAATATTCGTATAACACCACTACTATAATGAAAGGAGGCTCTGCCACCTATTTATAGTAATGTGATGTGATTACGAAAACTGGATTATTATATTAATTATATTCATATAACACCACTACTATAATGAAAAGAGGCTCTGCCACCTATTTATAGTAAAGTGATGTGATTATGATATCTTTACTAACCTCTAATTTGATGCTTGCGTGGATTAAACCCCAAGCTTCCAATATTGTATATTTTATTATTCTGCTACTATATCTGGACAAACACCCACTGAAAGGTTTACCGAGTAGCGTGGTGTGCCAATATTTATTTCAATAATTATTGCTTTATTAATTATGCCTGCAAAACACCCACTAAGTAGAGTGGCGTGCATATATTATAACTCATAAATATATGTAGTACAATGCTTTTATTTTACCATTTTCTTAATTACAATATTTAATTATATAAAATCTAAATTATTTTTATCTCTCCCCCAACGGCTATAAACCCAACGGCTATATCCCCAAACGGCTAAAACCCCAACGGCTATAAACGGCTGTTTTTCATCCTATAAATTGGTGAGTTCTAAACCACACAACTCACTCCTCAGCTCTCTTCATTTCTCAAAATTTTCATCATCTCTAAAAGCTTTGCGTTCGAGTTTTTCGCAAGATGCTTAGTCCAGCTTTGATATTTATTATTGCCGTCATCATCATCAATACTTCTTTCGTTTTTCTTGGAGATATGGATCCAAGTGAATTGTACCCGTATTTTTTTATGTTAATGTTCACCTTCCCTCTTCTGCTTGTAGCTATTATGATTGACATGCAAGTTTTCTTTGAGAAATAAAAATGTTGTGATTCTAATTATTTTTATATTTTGTTATAGTTATCACCATGTCAAACTTTGCAAAGCTTGAGTTCGTTCCACTTGATATCACGGGGAGGAATTATATGTCTTGGGCTATTGATATTGAGATGCATCTTGAGTCAATGGGTCTCACTGAAACCATTAAAGAAATAAACTCTACGACATTGCAAGATAAGGCAAAGGTGACAATCTTTATCCGCAGACATCTTGATGAAAGTTTAAAATGTGAATATCTCACTGTAAGAGACCCAGGTGTCTTATGGAAAAATCTCAAAAAAAGATTTGATCATCAAAAGGAAGTTATACTCCTTGCCACCCGTGATGAATGGAATGCTTTGCGCTTCCAAGATTTTAAGAAAGTTAGCGACTACAACTCTGCAAAGTTCAGAATAGTATCTCAGTTGAAATTATGTGGGGGTAGATATCACAGATGAAGAAATGTTGGAGAAAACTTACTCCACATTTCATGCATCTAATATAACACTGCAACAACAATATAGGTTGCGTGGCTTTAAGAAATATTCTGAACTAATTTCATCTCTTCTTGTGGCAGAGAAAAATAATGAACTTTTGATCAAAAATCATCAGTCTCGTCCCACTGGTTCAGCAGCACTTCCAGAAGCAAATGCTTCATTTTCTAAAAATTATGGACGAGGATATAATTATGGACGCGGCCGTGGTCGTGGTCGTGGTCGTGGCCGTGGACGTGGCCGTGGACGCGGTCGAAGTGGTTTTTACAACCCTTCACAGAATAACGCGATCCACAAGAAGCATCATGTAGAAAGACATAAAAAAGGAAAAGATGTTCGTGAAAGTTCTCTTCGGAATCCTGAAGATCCCTGTTATAAATGTGGCTCCAAAGGACACTGGTCTAGAGTGTGCCGAACACCAGAGCACCTTTGCAAGCTTTACAAAGCATCCTTGAAAGGAAAAGAGAAAGAAGTGAATTTCACTGAACATGATGATCCTATGGATGATTCAACTCATCTTGATGCTTCAGATTTTACTGATGATTTTGTTGATCTTCCAACCCATCATGACACTGGTGATAATTAGGCATATGGTTATGTATTATCATATTTTGTTATTTGTAATTTTCAAATTTATCTTTGAATGAAATATTTCCCTTATAATAATGTGTTTCAAATTTTATTCTTACTAAATTGTTTATTTTGTATGAAGCTTGATATGAATTATTCTAATGATGAAGTCAAGACCAAAAGTGGAGAGATTTGCATACCGGATAGCGGTACAACACATACTATTCTCAAACATAAAAGGTACTTCTCTGAATTAAAACCAACAAAGGCAATCATCAATACAATATCAGGTCCTGTAGACTTGATTGAAGGGACTGGTAAAGCCAGCTTTATATTGCCAAAATGGAACAAAGTTTTTCATAAAAGATGTTTTGTTCTCACCAAAATCCAAAAGAAATTTGTTGAGTTTTAAAAATATATATCTTCATGGATATGATACTCAGTCTGCAACTGAAGAAAATATGAAGTATATGTATCTTACTACTTATATATCAGGAAAGAAGTGCATACTAGAAAAACTATCAAAGCTTTCCTCAGGATTGCATTACACATATATAAATGTGATAGAGTCACATATGGTAGTTAAAGAAGATACAGAGACAGTAACTCTGTGGCATGATCGTTTAGGTCATCCTGGTTCAATGATGATGCGAAGAATTATTGAAAATTCACATGGACATACATTAAAGGGCCAGAAGATCCTTCAAGTTAGTAAAATTCCATGTGAGGCTTGTTCTCTAGGAAAATTAATCACAAGACTATCACCAGCTAAAATAAAAACAGAATCACCTACATTTCTTGAACGTATCCAAGGTGATATCTGTGGGCCTATACACCCATTGTGTGGACCATTTAGATATTTTATGGTATTGATAGATGCCTCTAGTAGATGATCACACGTTTGTTTATTGTCAACTCGCAATGTGGCATTTGCGAGATTTCTTGCTCAGATAATTAGATTAAGGGCACAATTTCCTGATTATACAATCAAGAGAGTTAGACTTGACAATGCTGGTGAGTTTACGTCTCAGGCGTTTAATGATTATTGTATGTCAATTGGAATAGTTGTTGAACATCCTGTTGCCCATGTACATACACAAAATGGTTTGGCTGAGTCACTGATTAAGCACCTCCAACTTATTGCTAGACCATTAATAATGAGAACAAAGCTTCCTATTTCTGTATGGGGTCATGCAGTTTTACATGCTGCAGCATTAATTCGCATCAGACCAAGTGCATATCATGAGTACTCCCCTCTACAATTAGCATTTGGTCAAGAACCAAATATTTCCCATCTTAGAATTTTTGGTTGTGCGGTATATGTGCCGATTGCTCCACCACAGCGTACAAAGATGAGTCCTCAAAGAACACTAGGGATATATGTCGGCTATGAATCTCCTTCTATTATAAGATATCTTGAGCTTAAAACCGGTGATGTTTTTACGGCTCGGTTTGCCGATTGTCACTTCAATGAGGCAATTTTCCCAGCATTAGGGGGAGAAAAGAAACAGTTGGAGAAGGAGATTACATGGAGTGAACCATCCTTATTGCATCTTGATCCTCACACAAAATAATGTGAGACAGAAGTGCAAAAGATTATGCATTTACAAGAAATAGCAAATCAACTGCCAGATGCGTTCACTGATACAAAAAGAGTGACTAAATCATATATACCAGCTGTAAATGTTCCTGCTCGGATTGAAATCTCAAAAGGACAACCCGAGAATGAAGTCACTCATGAGTCTAAGACACGCCTGAAGCGTGGTAGACCAATCGGTTCTAAAGATAAAAACCCTCGAAAAAGAAAAGGAGCAGATAAGCACGATGACCCCAATGTGCAAGAATGTGTTCCAGAAGAAACACAAAATAAACAAGAATGTGTTCCAGAAGAAACACAAGATAAGACAAATCAAGAGATGAAAAATCCTGAAGATATAGAAAATCATGAGATTTCTATTGATTATGTCAATACAGGAGGATTATGGAATCGCAATGAGATGGAAAATATAGATGAAATATTTTCCTATTCCGTAGCATGTGATATTGTTAACGGAAGTGAGGATCCTGAACCAAGATCCGTCACTGAATGTCAAAATAGACCTGATTGGACAAAGTGGAAAGACGCTATACAGGCTGAATTGAGTTCGCTTAATAAGCGCAAAGTATTTGGGCCTATTATCCTCACGCCTGAAGCCGTGAGGCCAGTAGGATACAAATGAGTTTTTATACAAAAACGCAACGAGAAAAACGAGATTGTGAGGTATAAAGCTCGACTTGTTGCTCAAAGTTTTTCGCAAAGACCTGGAATTGATTATGAAGAAACGTATTCTCCAGTAATGGATGCAATTACGTTTAGATATTTAATCAGCCTAGCAGTTTCTAAAAATTTAGAAATGCGTCTTATGGATGTTGTTACAGCTTATTTATATGGATCGCTTAATAGCGATATTTATATGAAAATTCCTGAAGGATTTAAAATGCCTGAAGCATTAAGTTCAAAACCCAGAGAATTATATTCGATCAAATTGCAAAGATCGTTATATGGGTTAAAACAATCAGGGCGCATGCGGTATAATCGCTTAAGCGAGTATTTGTTAAAAGAAGGATATGTGAATAATCATATATGCCCATGTGTTTTTATAAAGAAAACAACATCCGGATTCATTATCATTGCTGTATATGTTGATGATTTAAATATCATTGGGACTCACAAAGAAATCCTAGAAGCAATGGTATATTTAAAGAATGAATTTGAAATGAAAGACCTTGAAAAAACCAAATATTGTATTGGTTTACAGATTGAGCACTTTCAAAGTGGAATACTTTTGCATCAATCAAATTACACTGAAAAGGTCTTAAAACGCTTTAAAATGGATAAAGCAAATCCTTTAAGCACTCCAATAGTTGTTAGATCATTGAATGTGGAAAAAGATCCATTTCGCCCTCGCGAAGATAATGAAGAGGTTCTTGGTCCTGAAGTACCATACCTAAGTACAATTGGAGCTCTTATGTATCTAGCTAATTGTACCCGACCAGATATAGCATTTGTTACTAACTTATTAGCAAGATTTAGCTCATCTCCTACACGGAGATATTAGAATGGTATTAAACATGTATTTCGTTATCTTCGAGGAACAACTAACTTTGGTTTGTTTTATTCCAGAGGATCAAAACAAGAAATAACTGGTTATGCAGATGCAGGTTATTTGTCAGATCCACATAAAGCCAAGTCTCAAACAGGATATGTATTCACATGTGGAGGTGTAGCGATCTCTTGGCGTTCACAAAAGCAGACACTTATTGTCACTTCTTCTAATCATGCTGAAGTCATAACACTTCATGAAGCAAGTCGAGAATGTGTATGGCTAAGGTCTGTAACTCAACACATCCAAGAAACTTGTGGATTACCAGTCAACAGAGATCCAACAGTACTGTTTGAAGACAATGATGCATGTGTCGCTCAAATGAAGGAAGGATTCATCAAAAGCGACCGTACCAAGCATATACCCCAAAGTTCTTCTCATTCAGCCAAGAGCTTGAAAAGGATAAGAAAATTAATATTCAGTATATCCGATCAAGTGATAATGTGGCAGATCTCTTTACAAAGGCGCTTCCCCATACAACTCTCAGAAAGCTTATTCATGATATTGGGATGCGTCATAAGCGAGACTTATGAAGAAGAACTACTTATGTCAACTTGAGGGGGAGCTTACGTGGCTGCACTCTTTTTCCCTTACTATGGTTTTGTCTTACAGGGTTTTCCTGGTAAGGTTTTTAACGAGGCAGCATAAAACACGTATACGGAGATGATGTACTCTTTTTCCCTTCGCTATGGTTTTTGTCCCACTGGGTTTTCCTAGCAAGGTTTTTAATGAGACATCATGTATGGTGGACAGCCAATGGGGAGTGTTAAGAAAAGTCCACAATAGTGGCTATCCACCCCCGTCAAACCGCCGGTAATTCACTGTGCACCATTAATGAGTTCACTGTGCGCTGATGCAAGCGATGACGCAAGCGTGCATAGTGACTGCATAGTACCCCATAATTTTCCTATAAATAGGCCCTTCCTGATTCATTTCAATGTACACAATTCAGAAATCAATAAGAATTCCTACTTCTACTCTGTCTCTAGAATTCTCTATCTTGGTGTTATATTCTCGGAGTTTTACAACAGCAACATCTTTGTAGAAAACCTAAGCTAATCATCTACATTAATTTTTTTATTTTATTTTTTTGTTTCTCATGATTGAATGAATGAGATGGTTTGAGTGATCTGGTAGTGACTCTTGAACATGTCACGTCTGACATCACAAGTTGGTCAGCTAAATAGGCGCCGATGTGATTGTTCTTACGAGTGCCACTTGTCAAAGCCCAATTGGAACTAAGCTAGTGAATCTTCACCCCCAACTGATCAGTATTGGACACCACGCACCTCAACTTGCACCAATTCAGAGTGCCATGATTGTGAAACAATTTGCCTTTGTTCCCAGATAGGTCAAACTAATGCAAGTTAGCCAAAATGGAACAATATGTGCACACACCAACTTAACTTCATATGTTAAACAAAAGACCAAAATGCATGGGCAGCCTTATGTGAAGTTGAATACAAGATTAGCCCCTTGGTTTAAGGGGGATGAATTAGGTACATAGGACCAAAGAATTTTAACTTGATACATGCAGTTGGGTTTATACCAAACAAAGAAAGAGAAGTCCCTAGAACATGAGCCCAAACAACAATGATATATAATAGAAACAAAGCAAGAGAATGTGAAGGAAAGAGAGAGAGAGGTGCATCCAGACTGGTCAATTACCTCCAACAAGGAAAGTTAAATCCTTTGTACAACTGAAATGAAGACTTTTGAAACAAAGAGAGTGATGAAATTCAACCTATCTTGCTAATTGTGGGCTTGAAATGATCTAATGCGACCCCTAGGCCTCCTAAATGTGGTAGAGTTAAAACAAAAGTTTGAGTTAATCATGCATGCATAAAGCACCTCCATGCATTTGGTACACCTAATGACACCTATCAAACCCCTTTTGTAGACTTTGGGGCCTTGTGAGAGAATCCTAATTTGTTTAGTACTAAGCACCTTTTTCCTTTCCTTTTCTTTTTTTTTTTTTTTTTTTTTTTTCTCTTGGGGGGGGGTGTTTTCTTTTCTTTTCTCTCTCTTTTTTTTTGTTTTTGTTTTTGGGGAAGACAGATAATAGAACATTGCCTTTGATAATGCAAAGATTAGACTTAATTTTGTGATAATACACATTCCACATTGTACACAAAATGCTAAAAGCTGGTTCATTTATGATCAGTAATATCTCATATGGACAGAAGAAATGTAGACAATTCAAAGGAAGTTGGTTGCATCATAAATTCAAGTACTTGCAGGATAGAAAAATCCACAAAACTTGTTTGCATTGATTTTTATGTGGCATGAAAGCAGCAGACATGTTCCTAAAATTTAGGGTTTTTTAATCTAATTTACAGGATCAAATTTATTAGAAGGGAGTAGAAAGTTTAAGAACAACTTATATTCCAAGAATCATATAGTTGAGGAACAACAAAAATATTTCTGGTGCAAACTTTTCTCAATTTATCTTCTCATGTATCTGAAACAATAAGGATGATAGCAATAATAATAGAGAAAACAACACTATCATTCTCACAAAGAAAAAAGAGAAGAAAATTCGAATGCAATAAGTATATTCATCGTCATAACAAAGAGGAGATGATGAAACAAAGGAAAGAAGAGAGTGAGTAGTCCTTTTCCAAAGTGCACGGTGTTCTTACAATTATCGCCAAAGTTTTTGTAAAGACAATGGTGGAGAAAATTGATAATTTTTAGAACCTCCCAGTCCATAAAAAGAAATGCATAAGGCAAGAAAATGGATGTGGTTACAATTTTTGGCCATCCAAACTAGACAAGAAACACTTATTGGGTGGAGGAGCACATCCCTAGAATAAAACCACCCAATCTCTTGAAACTCCAAAATATTCTAGGCTCAAGGTACTAAAAGCCATCATCTCCACTTGGTTACAACTTACAATTCAGTGGCATACACATCATTCATTAGATGTACCAACCTTCAAGACAAACTTCCCCATCAAACCACCCCACCCCCCCCCCCCACCCCCAACACCCCAAACCCAACCCCCAAAAAAAGAAAAAGAAAAAAGAACACTTCATCTTCCAGTGGGGCCTCCATTATTATTACCTAAAGGAAAAGAGCAAAAAAAGAGAGACCAAAATCTACATCTCCATCACACACAAATTGGATGCAAGTGGGCCCAACATGCCATCTTGCAAAGATTCAAGGTTCTTAAAAGGATGTACCCCTCCTCAAACATAGATGTCACCCAAACTGCAATGCCTTTTTGAGATCTGACAGCAAAACACCAAGGCAAATATGCCACTCAACACCAATATACCCTTAAGGTGAAGATTAGCTTCTAGTAGTAACAAGGCCACATCTAATGCCTCACTTGTGCTTGAATCTTTGGGACCTCAACTTGGAGTAATAACCAATGAAAAGACTTCCCTTTTGATGGTTCCTTGCATTGGTTTAAATTTGGTAGATCAAGATTAGAACAATAATTAAACAAAAAGTATGCAATAGGAATCAACACCTCCATGACCTTCATGACCTTCCATTGGTTATATTTCCCCTAATAATGCTTTGATGACACCTTTAATTAATGTATCATTGCATATCATCAAGACTAGAAAGATTAGTGAAGGGAAGAAAGCTAGAGAAATACGAAATGATTGCTCCATTCCTAAGTGCCTCCGTAGCTACCATAAAACCCTCCATTTGTATTAGATTTTGCCTAATCCCAAAGCTTTTGTCTATCTTAAATCGCTATAATTATAACAAAATGGTTTACAAATGTTAGTATGGTGAAAGAAATACAAATTTTATTTACTCATTCACACTACTTGATTTGCTAATGCCCATGAACAAAAAATATCATATAATGTAAAGTCAATGTTGTTACTTATATATTAAATTGCAAAATTTAAACAATAAATACGATGCTTCTTCACAAAACATTATTTCAAGCAGATAAAGTTTATGTCTGGCCGAAAAAAGTAGATAAAGCTTATACAATAAACGTACACATAACATATCATATTTTGTATCAACATTGTCACACCCATTGCTGCAAATACTAGATATATAGTACATATGCATCAAATTCCTTTTTATATTACCAATCAATCATCAACACTAAATTTAATCATTTAAGAGTTGATAATGTCAAGATCACACTTAATCAATCCTCAAATAAAGGTGCTAAATCACACTACAACAGCTATACAATTTATTCAAGAATTGACCATGAAGATTTGACCATAGACCACCATGGATGTGCTTATTGTCTTGTTCATCACGTATTGGAATCTCTTCTAGGATTTTTATAATAATGATATGCTCGCATGCGTTGGTATAATGTTGGAAAAAGGGAAGAAGATAAAGTGATGAGGAAAGATTACATCCTTAGGGAAAGATTTGGTCGGTTTGTGGGGATGTGACTGGGCAAGAGATGCAAAATTAAGAAAGGAGTAGAGATCATGCCCACCTCTTTATGGAAAAGCCTCATTAGCGTATTTGGTCCTCGAAGTTTAGCATCGAATGTTTTTCGGATGGAGGTTAATGGTGCTAAGATGCTTCCTGAATTTGATTGACACAGACCTCCAATGAACCTCAAAGCCCCTAGTTCACTCACAAGTTTGAACTCTAAAATGCCAAATTCCTTCACATTCTATTACTCTCTGGAATCAGTTGAATCTCCAAGTAATTTCACAAGCTACAGGTGCTTCAGCATGCACAATGTATCAAAAGACAAGTAACTATGGACAAACTTGCATATTGGCATATAATCACCATCATTCACAAACAAAGATCTTTTTCATCAAAATGGGGTCGAATGTGGAGCGGTAATGAGAGAACGAGGGCCCTGCAGGCTGAATTAGTGAACTTCTATGATTAGCTGTCAACTTGATGTAAGTCTTTCATTTATTTGACACCATATGTTGTGAAGGCTGCAGATGCTTTAGCAAAGCACTGCTATAAATGATAAGCAACTAATAGCTGCATATCGTTATCCTCGTTACCATCATCATCAAGACAATATTTCCAATCAAAATGGGTTCAGAATCTTCAGATAATGCAGCAAGCTTAAACCAAATAATTGAACAAACTTTCATGATCATCAATCAACTTGATGCCAATCCTATTATTTTTTTCACCCATATGCATGTATTGATCCAAGCTACAATCTCATGTGCATAATTATCTATAATCAGTATTATTTTTCTCTCTCAAAAGAACTATCAAGAAAAAATATCATCATCTGTCAAACTCCAGAAGCTTTATCAAGCACGGCTCTAAAAGATTAGCGCAGAAAATATCTATGTTCGTACAAGCGATTGTCGTTGCCATCATCTTAATGCCAATCCTCTCATTCGTGCCCATATAAAAGATGACATGTATCAAAAATAATATCATGCCCGAGCTTGGATGCTTCAGCAACCACTGCTCTAAATGGTAAAATGCAGACAATATCTATGTTGAGAGTTCATACAGTGATCATTGCTACCATCATCATCAAACAATAGACTACTTTGAGAATATAGCAAACTTCCATTATCATTTATCGACTTGATGCCAATCCTCTCATTCTTGCCCAGATACAAATACAATTATTGTCAAACTAAGCCATATGCCATTCGCATAACTAAAATTGACATCTATTCAAAATAATATGATGATGCGCTTGAGCTGGGTTGGGGTTGCTTTACTTCATGGGAACGCTCACCTAGTCACTTATCAGAAAAGAGGCAAAACAGAGCCCCACCACTTCTATCACTTATCACTGCAGGAAAGGTGTCATATCTCAAAGTTTTCTAATGCTTAGCCTCCTTTAATCTTTTTGTAACAGAAATCTCCTCACCATCACAAGAAAGTTGTGATGTTGGAGTGGAGGACCATGAAAAAGCCTGCTTCGGACCTCAGCATCAAAAAGTATCTCTTCAGATTTGAAACAACTTTCATATCTTTCAGCTTTGTTAACCGCCATCCTCGAACCCCATTTTGTCCTCAATGTTTCCCTATCTTTCATGTGGTCCTTAGGGGAGTCCAGGGCAACACATGCTTGCACAGAGGAGAGAAGCCGTAAAGAGACATGTCCTGTACTTCATTGTTCCCCTAAAAGCAGTTTAAGTTTTCCTTCGATGGAAGGAGTTTATGTAGAGATAAGGAAATAAGCTAGGGCTTGTTTGGCTTTACAGTTTTTTTGGCACTTGAGTCGTAACTCCAAACTACCAAATTCAAGTCCGTTGGTTATTATTCACAGTTACTAAATTGTAGCTATCTAATTCCAAAAGTTCAGTTTAACTACAGTTTACAAAAAATCCAGTCAAACTGAATTTCTCAACTCCACAAGATACAAGAGAAAAAGAAGTATTTCCCCTTCATCTCATTAAGCTCAGCTCCCCTTTCCCTTTTCATGGAACGTAGCACTTACGATTCTTCTTCACATTTAACTCCAATTTGGAGATGACTCCATGTTTTATCCAAACTGACCATAAAACTAGTGAAACTATGTTTAGAGAGCTTCAGTCATAGGACTTCAGTCATAGGATTGCAACTGACAGTTTGCCAATCTCTAACTGTAGCTTATAAAAAATAACCAAGTCTAGGAAACTTCAGAGGCAATCAAGACCTAAACAGGTTTCTTGATGTGCATGGCACTTCAAGGATTGGCGACAATTGATAATATACTATTCCATTTGGAGCTTGAACAATCTTAGTCTTTTACATATAAAGTGTAATTTCAGATAAACATCTAATGGACTTTATCAAAACACTAGAGCAGTCACATACAAGATTACTAATTTATCAACACACATTTATAAAATTTATATACAGGAACGAGCCCAATTCAGGTTCTTGAGATATCCTTATGTCAGGAAATACAATAACTTTTATCGAAGACTCACGTCTGCAAGACAGAGTTTGCCTTCCATACAAAACCTTACATCCAAAATATTTTGCAGGCTGACCTGATATATTGGTATTTTTCCTGGTGGACGCATTACAGGTCAGTGAGCGGGTATGTCTATTATCTCATCACTAGAATGCTTTAGGAAACATCCTTGTTACGACACAGTAAAAGTCCATGCAAAGATGAGCAGCTCACTAAGTTCTTCAAGAGTAGAAAAAGCATCTATAATATAATTGATATGGCTCGTATCAAAATACATGGTCTTATCATGCCACACCCCTCATGGGAAGAACCAAAAGTTGTAAACAAATAAGATTGGGGATATACTCCTCATGCCCCTAGAAGAACAAGTGAGCATCAAACATTGCAGTATGGGATGTTAAAAGAAAAAGGCGCAGAAGCACACTTGGAAGATACGAGACTCGACGAGTGCACACTAACAGAATTACACTTATTAACATTTGAGATCTACTCGTTGTGGCCCAACTAGCAATCAGTGCAATATGGGCAAAGAAAGAGCATAGTTGTAGTTTGTAACTTGTCGAGCAGGGATGGCAAGTTTCATGTTTCAACACAACTCTTTACCAAAAGAAAGAAATGATCCTAATATTAATACGCATTATGATGACAATAAACTCAAGCTACTTTAAACTCATAAAAATGGCTCATCATCAATTTCCAACCAAATGATTTCATGACGGTCAAATTGTGCCTACAAACCAGGTATGAGCAGTCTTTTAGTTCATGCATTTGGTAGTCAAAAGCTAAGCGAACAGCCATCTCTTTCAAACTACTCCAATCTAATGCTAAAGAAATGCCTTTTAAAGTCTATAAAAGCTTACAAGAATTGCAATAGACTAATCTCAGTACCTTTTATCATACTGCACCTATCTAGTTCAAAACATGGTTCAAAGTCGCGGTTCCGACTCGGCGGGCACCGTTTCACATCGGCCGCAGCGTCGCGGCCCCGACTCGGACGAGACGCGCGAAACGCTACATAAAGGGCTCAAAAAATTCTGAAAATTACGACAAATCTTAAAAATTGTAGACATCAAAATTAACGTACAACATGTTCAAAACATATCACCTAGCATACTAAACATGAAGATAATGTATAAATACATGCGTCGCGATATTAAAATATCAAAATAAATGTATAATTTAGTAAACTATATGGAATTAATTAAATTTAAATTAACTACTCTTTTCACAAAGTAAAAATTAGCTCTATCTTTCTAATAAAATTTAAATTATATAAAATTAATTATATAAAATTTTGGCTCAACTCGGCCGAGTCGGCCTGAGTCAAGAAAAATAATGCAATAGGTTAACTCGTGAACCGATCTCGGAACGGCCGAGTTTTTGAACCTGGGTTCAGAAAGGAATGGATTAGGATAATGAATCAAAGTTGGTAACTTTATTTATGTCGTTGGCTTCACTTTTCTATATTACTATGTCTTTCAGATATGGCCTCCATAGAACCTCAAATATTTATAAGCAAGCATACAGTACTCACAGGCATCCTCTAGACTTCATGAGGTTGATTATTACCAATAACTCTCTAACATCTAAATGTTTTGTCCAAGTACATATACTTGTGGTTGCCAAAACTCTAATATCCAAAGGTTACATGTCCACGACTCCATGAATCAACATCAATTCCATAATATCAAAATAAGTGATGCATTAATCATTTGGCATCACAGACAAACTTAACCGGTGCTTTGCAGTCATTTGCAAGATCACCTTCAGATTATTATATACACAACACATTAATCCAAAGCCATAATATCATGTGCTCCTTTTAGATTAAAATGATACACACCACATAATCCAAAGCACATAACATCATGTACTCCTTTTAGATGCATAAATAAATAGATAATCCAAATGTTTTCTTTGCACTTTAATAAATAAATATATAATTAGAGGCCTCCAACTATTTCAGACTAGAGTTCTTAACTATCCCTCCAATCAAGGGAGAGAATCCCTTATGCCCTCTTCTCATGAGAAGACAATTATCTCAAATGTGAAGTTGCTCTAGGATTTGAAGAGTTGCAAGTGCAAAACTTCTTCTAGCGAAGACTTCAACACCCATGCAATGGCATACAGTCGCAGTCCAATTCAAGCAATATAACATGGCAACATGCCAAAGGTACTGGAAGGCTGCCTTTGAATTGGCCTCTAAGGCTCACTTGCACAAAAGGAACAGAAAGAAGAAATAATTCTATCAATAATCGCACAAAAATAGTTTTGGAGCCCTATTTTCGAATTTCTTTGCCACCCTTGTTCCTTTTATAAAAGCTTAGAAGAAAAGAATGATGTTACAGTGAATATGAACTGTACCATTGCTTCCGTCTCCTAGCGCCAATACATCTTTTCTCAACTCCTCCATCAAAACTCTTCAATATCTTCCATATCTTTCAACTTTATTAACCACCATCCTTAAATCCCACTTATTCATCCATCTTTGCCTTTCATGTGGTTCTTGAATAGTGTTGTGCACGCACCTGCACAGAAAGGCTGCTGCAAAATGATCGGCACCTTTATTCTTCAGCCAAAAGCATTAAGGTTCTTTGACAAAAGAGAGACAAAGAAAGAAAGGATGCTGTGCTTATCTCAATACAATCAATATCACTATTAAATGCACGAGGCAATAGGTGCCAAAAAATATGACTTTAATAAAATTTCAGTTAGTTTGCTGAAAAATTTTACAACCTTGTATTAACCTTTTCATGTCTTCTCCTCTCTCATTCTAGTGCTTATTTTTGCTGTGCCAGTTCCCTTCTCCGAGTTCTCTCCCCTAATTTTTCCATGCCTTAACCAATTCTTTCCAGATCAACTCCATTTGACAATAACATTCTTATACAATTTGTCTTCTCTTATCCATTTAACACAGACCTTGTATCTATCTAAGTTACCATTCTATCTATTTCCACATCCCTATTTAAATTAATCATTAGTTCATTCTTTACCTTAACTATTTCAATTCGCATAGATTTAAATTATTGGCCAATATACATGGCTAACCATCTCGTTTATACCTCATTTGAGAATTGTTTTTCTTATCCGATTTCTTCTCTCCTATCCATTCAGCACCAACCTACTAATCCTAAATTACCGTTGTTATCTATATCCATATCAACATCCTAATTTACACATGTTCCTTTCGTAAAACATTGGAAGAAAGGAATGGTGTTACAGTGAACAAGGGCTATACCATTTGCTTCTGTCTCCCATGCCAATTGCTTCTTTTCTCAGCTCCTCCATTAAAACTCTTTAGTAACTTCCATATCTTTCAATTTTCTTATCCACTATCCTTAAATCCCACTTTTTCATCCATCTTTGCCTTTCATGTGGTCCTTGGATTACTAGTGCTGCGCATGCGCTTCCACAGGGAAGCTGCTAAAATTATCCACTTTTATTGTTCAGCATAAAGCAGTTAGGCTTATTTTGGCAGAGGGTTAAGGAAGGACTAAGATGGACTAAGATGATGGGTTAAATTAGATAACCAGTTATCAAAAAGTTTAATAAAATCTTGTGCACATTTGAATGTTTGGAAAGGATAAGGATTACAAACAAATTCTAATACAAATATAATGATTATCTCTTAATGATGCTGACATCTAATCAAGATGAAAGAGTCGAAGAGACGAATCCAAGAAGTCCCAGTTCGAGTTGAAGTAGTAGAGTTTTGAATATTTTTCTTTTTTTCTTTTTTATTTTTTTATTTTGATATTTTTTTCAGCTTCTAAATTTTGGATTGTAATTCTATTTAGATTAGGAGTTTGAGTTTGGGTTGGATTCAATTTTTGTAAAGGCCTATATAAAAGCCCTATTGTATCAACATTCTTAATAAAGAATTTTGAATAAAAGTTGTTATTGGAGAGTTGGCTCATCTCAATTTTTTTAGGATTTAAGTTCCTAGTCTTTATCTAATTATCCTCTTTAAGCCTAATCTACCTCTATCTCTTTACTATGCCGCCACCTCTCTCTCCTTTAACCAACAAGCAAGCAACCAAACACTTCTCCCTGCAGCCAACAACAAGGCAGTCATCTCAACTCCAACGAAGCCCTCCAAACAGCAAGCACCTAATTCCCTCTCCTCCTTACTTTTTCTCAATCCACAGCTAAGCCACCGAACCCCTCCTCCTCTCCACAGCCCGAACCCAACCTCCAGACCCTTTCTATTTCAAACCCACCCTCCTACTCAAACTCTCCTTGCGCTGCCGCCGCATGGTCGCGACAGCCCAACAGTCACGTCGAGAATCCAAACTCGCCACTTCCTCCCTTCCCTCTCTCCTCATCTTCATCGAGATCGCCGCCTTGCCTTCATCATCTTCAACCACCGATCGAGCTCCACTGCCCGACACCGAGGCCTCCATCGAGTGATGTCGCCCTCGCCTTCCTCCACTGTCACGCCATTCAATTTCTACCTGCAACAAAGCGGGTTTCAGAGCACAAACTCGACCGATCCGACCCCCTTCACAAAAGAAATGGGTTTAAGTTGTTGTACCTGATTGCTACAGTGCACATACCCGCTGCTACAATAATGAGTTTACAATATATAACAGACTTGTTAAGGATTGGGTTTCATTTTTTGGATGTAACTCTCGCATCCGAGCTCAGCTTCAGGAGATCTTGGTACAGTTACGATCGTGACGATGAGCGCTACACACCGGCATCCGCTCCAGATCGCTGAAGTCTCTGTGATCCTCAGGAGGTAATTTTCTTTAATACATTCTATTTAATTTAGAGAGGAAATCTACCTCTCTTATTTTATCAATTTAATCTTCTGCCACCAAATAGTAAGATTGTGAGAATTCTGTCACTCTGTGTTTACTGATCATAATATTGATTGTACAGGCTCCTGCCATTATAACCGGTAACTGCATCAGTATATTTTAAATTAAGAACGATACAACTTCTTTGCATGTTTGTTAAATCCATCTGCCTCGTGATTAGTTTTAACTATTTTCTTACTCAAGATTGTTTTGTTTGTGAAACGTAGCGAGGTTTTGCTTTATCACTGATTTTCTGACACACGCCATCACCGTTTCACATCACTTAATCCGACAAAAGAGATGAATTTGTTAAACCTCCGTTTCGAGGGGTTACTCCTCATAACCCTTTAGTACGAGTTATCTTTATCCTTCTGTTTTTTTAATGTTTGACAGGTTAAGGAAGGATTAGGTTTTTTTCAACTCGCGTTTCAACTTTTTGTGATTGGCAGGTTAAGGAGGGATAAACTCTCTTAACCCGTCATTTAACCCTTCCCAAACGGCATGTTAAGGTTCTTTAAACAAAATGATAGGAACAAGAGCCATAGGATACCATGGTTGGCTGAAAGACTGTTACTACACATCAAATTCCAGGTTTTGATATGTACGACACATAAATACTTGATGGCACTCTTTTGACACATTGACAGATCAAAATATCAAATTATGATGCTACTACGGTTCAAATTATCAGATTATTGTAAGAGAAATTTGACACTTATATAGAAGGTGTAGTTCTACCTGGAGATTAAAAACACTGATAGACATGGTTGCAGGTTGCCCAATTTAAGGTCATTTTATTAACATGGGCGAGGGCTCGTTGCATGCAGCCTTTATGTTAGCTTATCCAAAGATTTAAAAGCAACCCAAGGATCCTATCATATAGAACTTAGTATCCACTACTTTCTAATCGTAACCACCATTTTGACTTTTGTAACAGCAAGACCTTCCATCTCTTTCAAATATAAGAGGCAATCTTTTACAGTGAACCTAGACTCTGACAACTGCTTCTATTTCACTACTAGGTCTCAACTTAACCTCCCCCATATTATCTTCCTCCGTCTCTCTGCTTTTCATTTGGTCCTTGAGATTTAAAGAGATGCGTACATGAAAATCGATAAAAAGAAGTAATGTTGATGAATGTTGTCCTATAAGACGGAGCAATTTACGAAATACTGATAAGATACAAGAAAGAGCTATTTACAGAATAGTGATAACATATAATGGTTATCTAAAACAGTGTATCATCGTGGTACTTTTTGCCACGCGTGCATGCATGTGTGCTTGCAATACTTGACATGTTGGATTCTTAGGGACCCCAATATCACATGTCCAAGTGAAACAGATCTTCGACTTTCATAGCCCCAAGCAATAGTTTGGCTTCTTCAGCAAGGAACTAAAAGATACTTTTATAGCCTTGTTTTGCAATTAAACTTTTTTTGTTTTCACACATAAATGTTATCACCTCAGGTTTTAGGTTCCAGTATTAAGATTGTAAAGTTTTGCGCCAACTAAGATTGTTTTTCTTTACAGAATCTGGTTTCTTCCTGCACCTCATTTGAGCCTATACTCGTGTTGTCATTACCATCAACCAACCCTTCTCCCCATAAAGAGTTTACCACTGAGAAAAATCTACAGGACAAGATTCACACAAGTCATAAGTAAATTACTGATTTTCCTAAAACTCACACGCCCGGCCGGCTGACAGGAAGGAAAACCTTTGACACGGTCATACCGTACAAACTAAGTAGCAATTCTCAAATTTACCCTAGACTAGGAAATAGTCTAAATGAAGAGGGGCCTGGAAATGTCTGCTATAGGAATTTGATATCTTATAATGCTACAGCTCATGTGAACAACTGAAATACAATAGGGTCGGTTAACGAAAGAAACAAAAGTAAGAATATAGACTTAAATTTTAAACCTCTGGGAGTACAAATCACACTGAGAGCACCAGATATAGCATAGTAAGCTTTTTCCTACAACTTGATTTACAACTCGAGATTAAAAATAGGGTAGTTTACAAATAGGGCCTCATGAGGTGCCAAACAATAGGCTGTTCATATTAACTATTTTCTTACTGCTTGTCTCTAACGAAAAAGAAAAGAACTATCATGAAAAAGGCAATTGACAGCTAACCATGACATGTGCCAAAAGTATATTAGATTCATGTAACTAAAACCCTACGGCTACATAAAGGCCTTCTCAGAGACTTGGATCACAAGATTCCATGATCATAAAGCTTTTGCCTACTAACAAGCAGAGCACAAGAAGTCAATTAAGGCCAGCTGCAGTACATGACAGCAAAACAGTAGCCTATTTCCTCATCCATTGATGGAAGGGTGCCCTTTCAATAATCTATAATCTACAAAAATCCAAGAACTTGAGAGCATAGGACAGTCAATGGGTCAAGTTCTGCATCCTGCTTCAAGGCTGGTCTTGCATCACAAGTTATAAATTAAAGCCTCCAGAAATCATCATGAGAACAAAAGTTTATATTTATTATCATGAGAATCAACATTACAAAACTAAATATATGATTGAATAAACAAATTAAACTTTGGAACGGTATAGTCATCAGTGTCCTCTATTGCATCATTAACATGATCTCTCAATAAAGGTTTGAATTATATTGAGAATTTGCATATGAAATATAACAAAGAAAGCTTAATTAAAGAGAAGAAAAACAGACTGGCAATTTCAAAAAGTTAAAACATACACCACAAAATGGAATGGCTTTAGCAAGCAAAAAGGCCAAGGATAACAACTGTAGTTGCTGCAATCATATATATGGTCTGAAGATTTCTATGAGAAGTTATGATCCTGATAAATTGGATAAGATCCTATGTGCAGTATTCATAAAACTCATTCAAGTGCTCTATAGGACTTTATGATTTTGTATTTAATATAGTCGCTTTGCTTGCTTACCAAAATTATATTTACTATCACAAATAAATTATCAAGCAAATACATGAGAACTATATAAGCATACACAAAAGCATGGTTTGACTTTTCCATATCACCTAAGTATCTAAAAGAACAAACGAGTGTAGATTACTCATCTCCGATACTAACTCCAAGTGTATCATCGGTTGCAAACTCCAGCACCTTTGAAGTTTTCCTCTGAAATTAAACATGGTTTCCAAGAAAACTGAATCTGCTGAATTTTGTTCAAGAGGCATTTTTAGTAACAGGCATCAGAAACTTGACTTTTAAATAATGCTAAAACATACAGTAAACAATTGTCTAATTAATGGAATCATAGAAGTAGAACATGTTAGCGATTTGAAGTACTTAACATATGCATTGTGAACAGTACAGATCCCATACTTATTTCTATCCTTGGCACATATTCAAAACTTCAAAATAACACACTCTATGCAATATAATCATCACAACAAAATTTTACGGGGGACATTTTCCATGCCATTAAAATATATGAATATTTACAGATGAGATGGCCAACAGATCATTATAAATAAAGCAGCTGAAACAAAATAGTGTTAGAGTTGGTAAACATATACTACAAAGTACCACACAACCTGTTTCTAAAGCCATACAAAAGTTTTACACATTTACCGAAGAAGCTTCAGGATGGTAGTAAAGCATCTCTTTCCACATCATCTCCCTGATCATATCTTCTTCCAACTCTTCATCAATGTCAAGATCGATGGGAACCTGAGCCGGAGGGTCAGAGCTCGGGTCATAAAGTGGTGACATGTAAGGATGTTGCAATGCCTCAGTGACACTAATCCTTTTAGATGGATCGAAACAAGCATCTTCTGCAGCAGGTCTACAGCCAAGGGATTTGCATGAGGGTATAACGCAATGAAAGGGATGCCTGGAGTGTATGGGAGGGACTTGATGTAATTACGAGCCTTGGGGTTATCAATAAAACCAAGATCAGCATCACTAATGGTACCAAGTATGTTGACTATGAGCTTGAGCTGGTTAAGACATTCTGTTCCAGGGAAAATGGGTTTGCGACCAAGTAGTTCGGCGAAGATGCAGCCTACAGACCATACATCTATTGAAGTGCCATAATTGTCACAGCAGAGGAGCAGCTCAGGGGCTCGGTACCAGCGAGTGACAACATACTCAGTCATAAATTTATCTTTTCCAATGCTGGCACGTGCCAGTCCAAAATCACAGATCTTGATGTCGCAGTTTGCATTGATCAAGAGGTTCCCAGGCTTCAAGTCCCTGTGGAGTATGCTTGCTGAGTGAAGATACTTCAGGCCTCTCAGCAACTAAAAATCAAACGAATCATTATGTTTCAGTAACAATTGGATATGAGCAAATGTACACAAGACAAGTATCCTCAGGAGTTTGCAAACACAATCAATTAGAACTGATAAGTCTTGCAATAGTATTATATTCCAACAGCAATAAATGACTAGCAAAGTTAGCAATAATGAATTAATGTTAAAGAAAGCGGATCTAATGCTGTCCAAAACGTTCTTATGATCCTTTGTTTCGAAACCAGGGCCGGCGCTAATTCAGCACCATAGCATTGTTCTCCTGTAACCTGTTCAAGCATATCGTACAACATTTGTCCATAGTTCCTGATAAATCACAATTGATCATAATGGTGCAAAGCAGTAATTTTTAGCATTACCTTTCTATAAAAAAACATTACTGCAAACATATTGGAATTTAGTATTGTATCTTAAAACGCACAATGGTACAGCACAAAGATGAGAATGTTGGATTTTTGATCTACTTTATGTTGGACCAACACCTTCTTTATTGTTTATGATAAATGAAGTTTTCTTGGCAGACAAAAGCAGTTTCTAGGCCGCTCAGATTTAATTCAATGACTTATTTCAATGACTCAGTGGAGTAACGAACCGGCAATAAGCTTACATCATTGTAAGCTGAGAAGTCCAACTTCAACAAGCCCCTAGTGCTTCACACATCGCAGACTAATTTTAGCTATGGTCACCAAAACAACTAGCATGATCTCTTTTGAAAGAATAGGATTCTCGCTTTGCTCAAAACTTGGATGGAAGAGGGCTTCGAGTCTGGATTGCTTTTATAAAAACCATAGTTCTTCCAAGACAGCTGGTGCAATACTATACTCCCAACTTCCATGACTTGTTCTATAATGAGGTAGGCCCAATGTATCAGGTAAGGGATCTGTGATATGGGCCCTAATGTACAAGGACTTTATGGAGAGTTTCTCGACATACAAGAGTGCCTTGGAAATCTCATTAAGCAAATGTTAAACCACGTTTAAAATCTCGGTATTGGTATTGGTCTCCGCCAATGGTTTTTAGTATCGATATCATCAATATTGGCCGTATCGACTCTAATATTTGTCGATATTATAGGGTTAATATTGTATCGTGTGCCTCAAAACTAAACTTGATACAATATTGCCGATGTATATCAAAATCGGCCGATATTTCAAACTATGGCTTAGAGTCATGAAATTCAATGAACTAGAAAGAAAAGAAAAAAGAAACAAGTTAATTTGGTCTGATGCAAAAAACTGATTTTGAAGGAAAATGTGTATAAGGAAGAAGCTATGGCAGAGGGAAAGGAATCAGTTGAAGAACTCTCAACAAATTCTTCTTCCATGCAGAAACTGCTGAAAATAACCCAACTTTAGTTTTTAATATGCTTTAGTGAAAGGATTAAAAAAATACGCTAAGAACACCCCCCCCCCCCCCCCCCCCCCCCCCGCGAAAGAAAACACCCAAAAAAATAAAAATAAGAAAAATAATAAGAAATAAACAAAAGAAAAATCTTGATAGGGTGGTGTTGCACTTATGGCTAGAGTTCATATGAATATGGTAACAAATCTTATTTATTCACTTTCCCCTTTACCGGTTCATATGTTGACTAGTAACCAAAAGCATTTAGCTTAAACCTCCTTAACTCAAAGTAATGAGAAAGCCCAAATCAATCTGAACATTGTACAAATTTAAATCATGTCAACACAGTGAAAGTTCGTTAAATTTCACAATAGAAGCTCTCTACTTTAGTGCAAAGATATATTTACCTTCTTGTTAGATGCACCAAAATCTAGTGTTTGGTCATGTCTCATATACAATCATTTTTATTTTTTTTGATAAGGATTCATGTAAAATCCAACGGGGTAAGTAGCCACACTAGAAAAGAGTTTGAAAATAATAGAATGACGATAATTTACATAGCTACCATCTATAAGAACTTGAGAATGGAAACATATATTTATTATAAAACAATACCTGAAATAGAAAATATTGGCAATGGTCATTTGAAAGTGCCTGAGAAGATTTGATAATCTGATGCAAGTCGGTGTCCATGAGTTCATACACCAGATAGACATCCTTGAAACTTCTACTGACTGGCATCATAATGTCCTTCAAAGCAATGACATTCTCATGCCGCAGGTGCCGAAGAAGCTTCAGCTCTCTGAGAGTTCTAAGCGCATCGACACGATTTTCAAATGCATTGTTAATTTTCTTAATTGCAACTTTCTCATCAGTATCCCTGTTGATTGACGAGCACACAATCCCATAAGCTCCTCTACCTATGGGCTTGATGGGCACATATTTGGAATCAATCTCAAAAATGGTTTTCCACATCATATAGTAATGTTTTCCTCGGTTTCCCATGCCACTTGGAGGATCAACCAGTCTAGCCATTTCCTCTAAATTACAGCAGCTACAATAGCAATGAAATTCATGAGTAAACATTGCTAAGAACAGAAAACAAAAAAAAAATTAATATTAAAAAAAAAACATCTATACTCAACAGTTTGAAAGACTTTCTCATACCCACGTTAGTTTGGAAAACACCAAAGTACTCAACCCATAATATCTAATCCAGAAGAAAGAGCTCAAAGAGTGATTCCAACCTTGGAAAGGTTAGCATTGAGAAACTAAGGCAGTCTAACCTTACAATAAAATGGGCACCTTATCATAAAGTGTGTGACTATGAGTAAGAACATCTGGCATTTTTTTCTTGTTACTTATCTAATGTCCAATAGCAGGTCATAAATGAACACCTTTCCATCATAGAGATAAAATCCCCACCCCCCCCCCCCCCCCCCAACCCCGTCCCGCCCACTCCCCCACAACTAAACCCCCATCCCCAACCCAAAAAAAGGTCAAAATATTATACGAATGTATTTTGTGCGAAACAGGGATGCCCTCGGACTGCCCACAGAGAACTAACCCTAGACCTTCTGATTCCCCTGACCTCCCCATTATCACCGTCCCGGGCTCCACTTGTTCAGTATTCAAAATGTTCGGAATAGATTTGAAGCTATAGAATATCAATATACAAAGAAGAAAGATGGCAAAAAAAAATTAACGAATGTTTGTACTGGTTCACGAATAACGAAACATGTGATTAGCTCAGGCAACAACAACACAAAACAAGGCAACCATCTATTTCATGAATGATCATAATTTCTTTAGCAGTCAAAACGTTTAATGAAATTGGTGAATTTTTTTATAGTTTGCCAATAAATTGGTAGTGGAGGAACAGCATGAAAAATCATTCAGCTCAGAGTATATGTGATCTAGGCCAACTTATGGGTACAAGTATCATTTACTAACAGCTAACAGTAAAAATTACAAGAACAAACTGATACAAGAATTTATGAGCATATAAACATCATCTAGAGATCAAACAGTTGAACATAAATTGCAAAATAAATTCCATTAGAAATTGACGCATATATAACCTTACGACTCCCAGCAAAGCTCTTGACCCTGTTTGCTAATCTATATAAACAGTCCACTCAATTTCATTATCCAAACTTCAATAATAACTAAATAGATCCAAAGTTTCCACCATTGGACAAACCCCAGAAAATTTTCCCTAAAATTCAAACTCGAGTCAGTTCCTCGCCTCAAAACCCCCAAAATCCTCAGAGAAACCCTAATTCAGCCGATGTCCCAATCTGAGCAGCTGCCCGGTCCCCTCTCGCTTTCAGTTTCCTTCAAAATCGCATGAATCGATCGAATTTCCCGCTCCGATCCTCTCAATTCCTCTCGAATTCGTGCCCTAATCCCCAATTTTCTCAGCTGATCAACTGTGTGAGAGAGAGGGCTGGCGCGAAGAAACCAAATAAAAGTGGGCATGGAATATACGGGTCTACATCACCCATACCCGACGCGGACAAGAAAGAAATAATATCTTAAATTTAAAAGATTTCGATCTTACTAAAACATTATTGAAACCTTGTATATATAGTTTGTGTCAAAAAAAATTATGTCATGTTTTGAACATACTGGTTTTGAAAGAATGTATCTAAACAAATCCAACCAAGCAATTTTGGGCTGCATAAGTGGTTGTAAGTTGTAAGTGTTAAATTTTTTTTTATAGTTGTAAGTAAATTTTATGATATTTGATTGATAATATAAAATTGTAAGTGAGAAAGTATATCATGTTTTACTGTGTTTGGCTGGTGAATGTGTAAATCGTAAGTGGAAAAGTTAACCACAAAAACTTAGTCTTTAATGATTTAAACATATTAAATATTAAAAAAAATAAAATAAAAGAATATAAATAGTTAAATTATTAAATATTAAATATTAGAAATACTAAAATATTAATATTATAAAATAATAAAAAATAATATTACTAAATATTAATAGTAACCTAGTATTAATTATAAAAAATATTAAATATTGCAATCTAATATCAAATATTATTAAATTAAATTATAAAAACATTATATTTCAAAATTAAAAATCAATTTAATAATAGCTAAATTTATATTAAATATTACTAACCTAGCACTAAAAAGATTCTAATAATAAAATTATTAGAATAAAACAACCACGTCCTTTATAGTCATTCTTGTTTTTCTGGCTGGACTTTCATGTGTTATAGTTTTACTGATATGTTCGATAATCTTGAAATTTACATCATGTCACTTCTCATTTTATTTTAAATCGGTCAGTTGGAAATATAATTCAACTCTAAATTATATTAGTAAAGAGTTTCGCTAGAAGTTAAGTTAAACTAAGAATATCATTCTAGAAGAGTTTTTATTTTTTAAGAGTAAAAGTTTAATTATAATTGTAGGAGTTTATATTTATTTGATTATTAGAGTTTGTGCAGAGGTAAGAGATCAAAGAATTTATATTTATATAAATAGAGCACATAATGACTCAATTTTATATGAAAAAATATATGAAAAATTATTCGAGATAATAAAATAAAATTAATATTTTTTTCTTTCATAAATTCTTGTCTTCTCATATTTTCTTTATCAAATATCAACCTCGTGTGCTTTTGGGGTGTTTTGGGTGGTAATAGTTTTGAAACAAGCACAGTGACAGCAAGAGGAAAATGAAATGTACACAGCCAAAGATAATTCAACTTAAGCTATTGCTATTTCTGTTTTAAAAAAATAAATAATAACTTTCTGAATAGAGGAGTTAGAGGAGTTTAGCATGAGTTACAAGAGAATCTCAACATGATAAACTTATAATGTTGAAAATGTTTATTCAGAATATAACAGTGATGATGGACATGTGCGTTCAGCGATTGACATGCCAGAGAGGAAGACTGTGGCGCTTGACTGTTCGACTGGTATTTGTGATCTCTCAATGGTCGAAGCTCAGATTGGAAGATTTAGATTTTGGAGAAGGAAGACGACCGGCCGTCACGTGACCGGCGACCTCCATTTCCTGCGAGCTCTGAGTATTGCCTCTTCTTGCCTGTGATCGGAGATTTGCATGTGTTCACGGTGTGGATGTCAGTTCATCAAAGTATTGCGGATAAATTTGAGCATTATCTAAAATGTTCTTCATATACTTGGTTTTTTTATTAAATTTTTTGTATGCCATCATTCAAGTAAAACATTTAGTATATATAATCTTATATATTCAGTAAAAAAAATTTATGCTGGTTGGTTCCTCTTAAACATTTATTATGCTCTGTACTTGCTCCCTTCTCACTTTGTATGCATGTGATTGTATTCATGTGGCTTTTTGGAGTGCTTGTCTGTTGGAGGGTTTGGTGATGATCCTGCCGACCATCCCTACAGAATTAAAATGTTGCAACCCTGGCTCCTTTTTGATTGTGGCTGCCAGTGGAACTTTCTTGTGAGACAAATTCTATGCCTACTTATATATTTAGCTATTTATATAGTTGAACCTATTGTTCTTTTAGATGATGCATTATCAGCATGCAAATGCTCGCTCGAGTTTTCAAAAAGATCTTTAATTAAAACTGATCAGAGGAGGTTTTCTTCGATAACTCTTTCACAGATTTTGTCCGTCCGTCTGTCTTCATCCGCAGAGAGAAAGCGAGTAAGAGATAGTAGCAACGCTCCTCTCTACATGATCTTTACATGATCTTTTCAAGAAACTCACAAGTCCTTCATTTCTTAAAATATAGTTCAAATATCTTTATACAGTATTATAACTGTTAGAACTCACTTAGAGCAATGAACTCTCTTGGTGACGAACAAGAACGCAACGAACAAACACAAACAAAAAAATTACCATCACCAGTCTCAGTTTGATACTGGATATAGCTGCATATGAGAGGAAATAGCTTCATCTACATGTAAATTTTCAATGATTTCTTTCATGCCTTTTATATAGGCAATTGTCATGTCTTGATTCACCACTCTCTCCCCTTTAATTGTTTGAATGCAAGTCATGTTTCTAACAGTAACCATGAGCATTGTTTGAGATACATGAACTTCAATATTTCTGATTAATATCAAATATGCTTCGTATTCAGCTCAAATACACCCCTAGTCACCAGTTACAAAACAAGCTTTTCTAGACAAGTCAAGGAATCAAATTAAGAACTTGCCCTCCTTAATTAAGGCTTTATTCTATGCATTCTTAAAGGTACATGCTTGAAGTTAAGAAACAAACAAAACCCTCTTTGGGACTGGAATTGGATTCTTGTTGAGGTCAATGCATAGAGAATTGGGAGTTTAAAGACAATCTTTGGGACTAAGATAATAAAGTTCGTTGATGCTCATAGCTTAAACTTTTACAAAACAGCCAGTCTTCTCACATTTTCAAAAAGTCAAAAAGATTTAGAAAGAAGTTCTTGAACAAAGATTCTCATCAGAAATTCCTTTACTTTCTTCAGCCAAAGTCCATCTTCCTTTATTTTTCCTTGGTTCCAAAGAAATGGAGAGTTTCTGTAATTAATTAATGAAGCTCATGCCTGAGGCTGTTCATTGTTTTCTGTTTCCTTCACAAAAAATTGCAAGAAATCAGTTTTTATTCCTGGATGTCATCACCATAAGTTTAATCTAAAATATTTTAATTAGGTAGTATATTAGGATAATCTCATCTGAATACTCTTTTGAATATTTTCTATCATCTGTTACATCACTTTGCGATGTTCTCTTATTTATGATCTTCAAATGATAGAAAGTACTCAAATAGATATTCATTTGAGTACTTGTAGCATTAACATTATCTCACATGTTAAAAGCGTTTTTGTGAATCAAAAATCGTAGATCACTATTCTCCTCTCATAGCTCGATCAAGCTCGAACTTGATGGCTCTGGTATCATTTTAAATCCTTGTTGTTGCATCAAAACTACAAAATCATCCTCAATATTAAGTAATATATTTTTATATTCTAACTTTTGTGACAGGTTGGAGATTTGCATTAGATAGCCGGTAATAGACTTAAAATTAAGTTTGATTTTTACTAAATGGGCGTTTAAGAAATCTCTTAAGATGACTAAATAGATAACAAGAATATATTTGAACGGCCGAAAAATTAAGAAAGGAGATTTTTTTTTTTTTTTTACAGCTCTTTTCTTCGTGGAATCAGATTTGAGTTCAAAACTTTTGTACATGAATATTTTTTAATCTCACTGCGTGTCTTGGAAGCAAAGTAGCTGGACAAATCCTAGACGGCAGTCATTAAAAAAGTTGAGTTTCTTTCGAAACTGAGAACTACACGGGGAAACTAATACAAAATAGTAATACAAACAGAAAGAATACGCATTCTCTTTTGAATTCAAATACAAAAATCTGAAGGGTTTTCTTTGTTTCTTTCACCTCAAAGTCTCCTCTTCAACTTTGATGTTCATCTCTTCTCACAGTTACGATCATTGAGTATGATGGCTTTCACAGGCTTTCACACTTCTCATGGTTATAATCATTGATATAATGCTTTTTACATATGCTTTCACATAACCCTAAAATATCATAACCCTGTTCAGAATGATTTTGTTGAGGATTTGGTTCATAATAAAGCTACGCAAAAGTTAAGATTTTTGTTTCTTCTTGGCCTTGACAAAACGTATCCTTTTTCCCACTCTAAGCAAGGCTAGATCTCAATATATTCTCGCTAATTTGATCCAAAGTTGAGTGCAAGGAGAGGACAGTGCTGAAACTTACCATCATCCCATCCCATCACTGGATATTATATGATATTATGTGTTTCTTTCTCTCCACCTTTGCACATTTGGGAAGAATGCCTTGTAGGATTACAACCCTAATTATCGTCAAGACTTATCAATTCATGAACAGGGGGGCATAGCTCCTGCTGTCATCTAGAGACCTCAAAAAAATAGAAGTGGGAAAATTTATATCTCACTTCTGATTGTTTGGTGTCAGAAAAATAAAATTGAAAAACTTTTTTTTTTTCATTTTTTACTTTTTTTTATATTATTATTTTCTCACTTATATGGTGTCACAGTTAATTTTATGGTAATGTAACTCTCACTTGTAGTAAGTTGTAACTCAAAACAGTTAATTTTATGGTCATGTAAATCTCACTTATAATTAGAACTCAAAACAGTTAATTTTATGATAATATGTATCTCACTTACAGTCTATTTATATTCTAAAAAACTTTCTTAATTAATATTGTTTTAATATTATTTTGCGGTCAATTTTTTCACTTCCGCTTTCACATTACTAATCACACATCAAAAAACACAATATATTTTTCTACTTATACCTTCACATTACAACCAAATATCAGAAAACTTATCTGCATAAATCTCAATTTCTTACATTTTCTTCATTTTTTTCTTCCTAATTTTTCTCTTACACTTTTTCCTCTCACTTACAGCAAACTAAAAGCGAAAAAAAAAAAGAGAAAAGTGAACTCCATGACATCAAGGGTAGTATGAGTCAAATGCATTCAATTTCTGGAACATGATATTTCTAGCCAGCTAGCTAAGCTAAGCTAGTAGGGACAATATTAGACCAAATAGTGGGAATACTTGCATGATGGAAGAGGCTAGGTGTGGTGATGCATACAAATCCAGAAGGGGACAAGAATATCCCATGAAGAGATGATAATTCAATCTCCTAGATTTTATGTTGAGGTGGATCATTGAGAGATGACAACAACTATAATGAGTGACATGATTCTCAAATTTTTGTTTTTTTTTTATTTTTTTCACTTTTATCATTGAGTGATATTAAGTTAATGTACTTGTCCGGCTATATTAACTTTTTAATAAAGAAACACTCAAATTTTAATCAAGTATTTTCAAATTTTTAAATTCAAATGCTACTTGTCTCATGCTAAAAGACATATTTTAAGAAGAGAGGGAAAAACCTTTTTTTATTTAGTTTTGTAACGTATTAATACACTGAGTAAAAAAGATATGTTGTATAGACCAGAGAGACAAACTCTATAATTATATCCTGAATAAACATTTTCAATATCATAAGTTTATCATGTTGAGATTCTTTTGTGACTCACGGTGAACTCCTCAGTTTAGAAAGTCATTATTTATTTTTCAAAACAGAAATAGGCATAACTTTAGTTGAATTACTTTTGCATTCAAATATTATCTTTGCATATTTAGATACAAAAACTAAAAATTTAAATACATTTTCCATCAACTTATGACACACTTGGTGAGAGGAATCCAAATTTTCCATTATGCCTAGTCAGACCTGTACTCCTCCAAGATTCAGATGTTCCCATGAAATGTCAATCATCATTGTCACCCCAAAATAATACAGTAATAAAGTAATAAATAAAAATTAAATTAGTCCCCCTCCATCTAATCCATGTGCTATCACGCCCAGATGGGCCCACATCCCCACCCAACCATGGGCCCACTTTTCACAATCCAATATTTGTGGATCCCAACTTAATTTTCATGCTGCACAAGATCTCAAGGATGAGATCAGAGTGACAACCAAAAAGAGAGAGAGAGAGAGGAAAGAAGGCAAACTACCGACACTTTGGTTCCTGTTTGGTTGACGGTGAAAGTGAGGAGGTGAGGAATTGATAATAGTTTCTTTGAAATTTAGGAATTGGTTAGTAAGTTTTCGGTGTTTGGATGTTGTTAGGAAGTGTGATTTAAAAAATGTTATGTCTTTTCCAGTGTTTGGATGGTAATGTGAAAGTGGAAGTAAAAAAGTTGACCACAAAATTGACCGTAAAATAATATTAATATAAAAATTAATTAAGAAAAATAAAAAATAGACTGTAATTAGAATGCAAGTGAGATTTACATGGTCAAAAAATTAACAGTTTTGTGCTACAATTTATTACAAATGAGATTTATATGACCACAAAATTAACTGTAGCACTCTGAAAGTGAGGAAATTGTTGTGTAAAAGAGAAAAGATAAAAGGAAAAGAGGTTTTCTTATTTTTCTTTTCCGGTGTTTGGATAGATAAGGAAGTGAGCATTTATACTTTCCTATTTCCTTACTTCCGCCCACTTCCTTGCAACCAAACAGCCCTTATATGAGAACTCAAATAAATAAAAACTCTATAATTAAACTTTTAATTTAAAAAAATTAAAATTTAATAATTAAATACTCTTAATTTAACACAACTTTGAACAAAATTCTTTACTAATATAATTTAAAATTGAATATATTTCCATCACACATTTCTCTGTCGATAGAGAATGGATGAGAGAATCTAGCAGTACATCTCTCCAAAAATCTAAATGTTCTCTTTGTCCCTGACACCACCCAAATCTTCTCTCAGACTTCTCCCTCTCTCACACTCACACACACACACACACACACACACACACTTGACTGCTAACAGTCAGTTAACTACATTAAAAACTAAATTTAAAGACACGTACAAAAAGAATTCAAACTTAATTCCCAGTCATCATTTTTATTTGTAAAAGCTATGTATTATATATTATGAACCATACAATAAGGTGGAAGGCACTTCTTTTTACATTTGACGAGACAAGTTAAAGATCAGATTGCTGAATTGATTCCAGCAGGAATAGTAGTTAGTGAGAGATCCAGCTGACTCATTTATCATTAGCTCAATAACTCACAACATGAGCAGGTAGTGTATGTGTGCTAGCTCGACGAAAATTCTGAGTCTGTATTAATATAACTATTTCACCATCTGTAAAAAACTATATATCAACTGTAATATTATTCTAACTCGAGATCTCTAAGTCAAAACTCTATTGATGCGTATGATCGCACTTGTTTGACTCGATACAAGTGAGAGGAAAATGTGCAAGTTAAAATAGAAATGAAATAGTAAAAGTGTATATGAGAAATCAAGATTTGTGCAAGTAAAAATGGAGATGTAATAGTGAAAGTGTAAATGAGAAATCGAGATTTGTGCAAGTAAATTTTTTAGTGTTTGATTGTAATGTGAAGGTGTAAGTGAAAAAGTATATTGTGTTTTCCGGTGCTTAATTAGTAGTGTGAAAGTGTAAGTGAAAAAATGATCATAAAATTAACTGTTTGGTGATTTATATAACACCAATATTATTAAAATAAATATGCTATTAGAAATTAAAATGTATGATAAATTTGTCAATTAAATATTAAATTGTAATAAATTTAATATTTTAATATTTAAAAAATTATACGTATAATATACGAGCGAGATTTATTGAACCATAAAATTAAATAAAATTAAATGTGACACTCTACAAATAATAGTGTAAAAAAAAAGTTTTCTAATTTAGATTCAAAACAAATAAAAAATAAAAAATAAATTTTCTCACTTTCATTTTCGATTTTTCCATTGAATCCAAACACGTGGAGAGTAAGCCTGACAAGTCCAACTCTTAAGTCTTAAACTCGGTGTCAGTCATAAAGTTTGAGATACACAGAAAGGATTATTCAATATATAGTAAGCACTACTCTCCAATAGAGAATAAGAATCCCCTCCTCTCTCTCTCTCTCTCTCTCTCTCTCTCTCACATTTATCTCATCACTTCATTTCACCTCTTCCCTTCTAGCTCCCCTCTCTCTCTCTCTCGGGATATAAATCCTCAGCCTCTCACTCTCTCTTTGTTGTCAACCAATTCCCCAAAACCCATGACAAAGCTCATGGATCTCCCAGACTGCACCTACCCAAAAGAGTCAGCCACCCTCATCACCCCAAGCTCACCCACACCCACCCACACCTCCCCCTCTCCAACCTCGATGACCAGCCCTTCCTCAGGTTCTCCATAAGGTACCTCCACCTCTACAAGAGGTCACCTTGTGTTGAGTCCATGAAGCTCTCTCTCTCTAGAGTCCTTGTGGCCTACTACCCACTTGCTGGCAGGCTGAGGCCCAGTGGAGGAGGGGATGACCATGGGGCCAAGCTCGAGGTGGACTGCAATGGGGAAGGGGCCCTGTTTGCTGAAGGGTTCATGGGCATCTCTGCGGGGGAGTTTCTAGAAGGTGCTAGAAGGCCAACAGGTCTTGGAGGAAGCTCCTCTACAGGGTGGAGGGGCAGGCTCAAGGGGGTGGTGTCCCTCCTCTTGTTGTTCAAGTAAGGGCCTCAGACTCGAAACCCCCGTTCCAATATATATACATTTATTATTTACGCTGTTTTTCTTTTTCTTCGTTCGTCTCTCTCTCTCTCTTCTCTCTTGATGTTCAATGTAGGTAGACATTAGGAATATTGTTTTCTTTTTCTTTCTTTTTTCTTTTAAAGTTTTTATGCTCTGTTCGATCCTGTTGATTTTTAGAAAAAAAAAATTTAATCTTTTTCAGGTTTCGATATACTTCGATTTTCTTTCTCGTTCGAGAAGGAGTTGTAGCTCGAAATTTCATTGACGCGATTGATGTATTTGCAAGAAAGCGAAACGGAAATTGATGTATATTTCATTTTCTGAGTTCTTTCATTCTTTACTGCACAAGAGAATATTTATGTTACTTTCAGCTTGGTCAGAAACATTGTTCACTCAGTACTTGCTCTTTATAGCAAAATGGAAGTAAATTTCTTTTAACATCATGTTACTTTCATGAAAATGGCCCTTGAACTTTTTTCACGATGAGCCATCATTTTAGAAGTTCACATGTTCCACTCTCTCTCTCACTCATATGGTGCCCTCTCCACTGTGCTCATCATAATGGCAACATCATCACCTTGTATCACATCCAATGAGTCACTTTCTGTTGTCCCATAAGATTCAAGCAAGTGTCTGTGATTTGGAAACTTTTCCAACAGATTAAGCACCAAATTTTGTTTTTTAAAGAAAAAGACAATGGTGGTTTTTCTATCTCTAACCACTTGCTCAAATTGATCAAGACAATGGCGTTTAATGTTTCGATTATTTTCTCTTTAATGAAACATGATGATCATATAACTTGTTGTCTTTTCGTTTTCTAAGGTGATTCATCTTACATGTGGAGGCATGATCTTGTGCACGGTGATCAACCACTGCCTCTGCGACGGGATCGGCACCGCTCAGTTCCTCCAAGCGTGGGCGCAAACCACCGCAAAGCCCAGCGCCGACCTGCCGGTCACCCCTTTCCACGGCCGTCACATGCTAAAACCCCGGTCGCCTCCCCACATCGCCTTCTCCCACCCCGAATTCAACATCCCTCCCTCCCACGACTCGCCTGCCTGCAACCTCCTCGCCCAAGTCCTCCAATCTCAACCGCTGGTCCCCGTCTCCGTCACCTTCTCCCCCCCAAATCCTCCACCTCAAGAAGCTGTGCGTTCCTTCCTTCAAATGCACCTCGTTCGAAGCCCTCGCCTCCACGTCTGGCGGGCCTGGGTCCGTGCCATGGACCTGCCGGCCATCTCAACGTCAAGCTCCTGTTTTCAATCAATGCGCGCAAGAAGCTGAACCCCGAGCTCCCCAAGGGATACTACGGCAACGGATTCGTGCTCGGGTGCGCGGAGACTTCAGTGGACAGATTGGTCACGTCGAACGCGCACTACAGCGTGAAGCTAGTCCAACAAGCGAAGGAGAGGATCGATGACGCGTATGTCAGATCGATGGTCGACTTGTTGGAAGAGAGGAGGATGAAGCCTGACTTGTCCGCGAGCCTGGTCATCTCCCAGTGGTCCAAGCTGGGGCTAGAGGACCTGGATTTTGGCGAGGGGAGGCCCGTCCACATGGGACCCCTCGCCAGCGAGATCTACTGCCTCTTCCTGCCCGTGGTCGGCGACTTGCACGCTTTCACGGTGCTCATGTCGGTGCCGCAGGGGACCGCCGAGAGGTTTGAGCATTTGCTCAGGGGTTTCAGTGAGGATCAGAATGGAGGGAGAGGGTACAATTGAGTTGTTGTTGTTGTCATTGTTGTTGTTGTTGTGCAGTGGTTCAAATTGGTTGTCTGTAAAATTTGCCTCCAAGATTTGCATTTGAACAAGTATGGTAGAAGAGGAGAGGATGAATAATCAAATCAGAGTGAATAGTTTCTTTGGTGTAATAAAATAAAAATGTATTACCCTTGAGATCATATTGTAAGTAATTGACTAAATTAAACTGGTTTTTATAAGTTAATATTAGCTTTGGTCTTAATTAATTAATTAATTAATTCATGAGTTGTTTTATTCCCCACCTCCATGCATAATGCTGGAGTTGTACTATAAAAACAGACTGGCAACAACTTGCCACTAACTTCAGCTGCTTCCAGGCAAGCTCTCTAGCTTATTTTGTCTTTATTTCTTCTCTTTCTCATTCGAGGGAGATGAACATAGACATGAACCATGGTCCATGAGAGAGCTCTTCAATTCCTACTTCTTTTTTCTTCTCTTTTCTCTTTTATTTTCTTTGGTGTGTTTGGTTTGGGGCACAAGTGAGAGAACTCATTTCTCACTTTCATCGTTTGTTTGAAACCGAAAAAGAAAACTGAGAAACTCTTTTTTTTCTTTTCTCTTTTCCTTTTTACACCTCTCTTTTACGCTACTATTTTCTCATTTGCAAGGTGCTATAGTTAATTTTGTGATAATGTAAATCTCACTTGTAATAAGTTATAATTTAAAACAGTTAATTTTGTGGTCATGTAAATTCCACTTACAGTCTAATTACAATCTAAAAAATACTTCATAATTAATTTTATTTTAATATTATTTTAGACAAGAGCTCTCTAGTTTATTTTGTCTTTATTTCTTCTCTTTCTCGTTTAGGGGAAATGTACATAGACATGAACCATGGTCCAAGGGAGAGCTCTTCAACTCCTACTATTATTTTCTTCTCTTTTATTTTCTTCAGTGTGTTTGGTTTGGGGCAGAAGTGAGAAAACTCATTTCTCACTTCTGGTGTTTGTTTGGAACCGGGAAAAAAAAATGAGAAACCCCTATTCCTTTTCCCTTTTACACCTTCTTTTTACACTACCATTTTCTTACTTATAGGCTGCTACAGTTAATTTTGTGGTCATGTAAATATCACCTGTAATAAGTTACAACTCTAAATCTCGCTTGCAGTCTAATTACAAAAAAAAAAATATTATAATTAATATTTATTTTAATATTATTTAACGGTCAACTTTGTGATCAATTTTTTCACTTCCACATTACTAATCAAACACTTCCACACTACTAACCAAATACTGAAAAAATAATATATTTTTCTCCTTACGTTTCACATTACAATCAAACACTGAAAAACTTATTTGTACAAATCTCAATTTCCAACATTTTCTTCTTCATTTCTCACTCACTTTTTCTTCCACTTGCAGTAATACAAGCAGGCCCTAGTGTAACATGTAAGTTAAGAGCAGATCTGTATCATAAAAAAGAGGAGAAGAGATAAAGAAAGAGAGGAGTCTTCAGATTTCAGTAAACATATAATCAAAATTGCAAAACATATAAGATAAAACACAAAAAGAAAGAATATCAGCACCGATCCTAGTAATCCTATACCCTAATACCGAGAATAAAAGATAGACGCATAAGAAAAAAAAATACCAAAAATGAGGAGAAGGTCAGCCAGCTCTTCTTAACACAAAGCTTAGTTTATTGTTTAACTAGATAACAAACAATATGGTGTTTGTACTTCACGATATGACTATGCAATTTAATCAATACTTTTTTTTTTTTTTCAAATATGAGATTTTTCATAATCCAATCTTAATGTCTAACAACATTTTATATGATGATGACATGGTTATTACCGGAAGTGATCCGGTCTCTGTTGCATCTCTGAAGCGATATCTTTACTCTGATTGAAATGAAAGATTTGGGTTTTTTCTGTTATTTTTTGGTATTGAGATTGCCTACTCTCGTGACTGTCTTGTTAAAATTTCATGGCACCATTTCTCAACAATCTTGTCCACACACATATCAACAAAATGGAGTTGACGAGCGTAAACATAGACAAATTCTTGAGGTTACAAGATGATAATTTGGAGAATGAAAAATTTCAGTATATTATTTCACTAAGGGTTACATCAATATATATAGGCATGTGGAGAAAAGAATAATGAAACTTCGTACTTTCAAATATAATGAACCACATACCTATGTATAGGAGGTCTGGATACAATGAACCACATGCATATATAGGAGGTCCAGATACAGTGAACCAGATGCCTCACAAAAGGTCCAGATATAATGAACCACATGTCTGTTAACACCCTCAAACTTACGGTAGATCAAACACTGAGAGTTTGGACAACATTGCACAAACTGATAAGAGGTCTGCGCCTTGGTGATTGAGATCGGGATGAGATGGCATAGCGGCTGCATAGGGCAGAGGCGACGATGGGTGACACATGCATATAGGATGAGAAGTTGACAAACGAGACAAAATGCAGGCAGAATCGGTCACGCAGGGCAGAGACGGTCACCGATGATGCGTACATAATGAACATGAACAGAGGTAGAAGGGCTCACGAGAAGCGCTGCAAAATGAACGAGGATAAAGGTAAAAGGGCTCACGAGAACTCGACTACATGTATTGTGCAGTAAGGTGACGGAGGCAGCGGTAGAGGACGAGGGATAGAACTCGCGATGGTGGAGGCAAGGAAGATCTCGATAGCAGATGTCGCGCTGGAGAGATTTTACGGAGGAGGAAGCCTCTGCGCTGGATGTGAGGATCGACAATAACTGTGGAGGTAAGGGTCGAGGGCGGTGTTGGAGTAAGACGGCGTTAAGGTTGACAATAGCGGAAGATGAAGAGATGGCCCGGCACTAGGCAAAACTACATGAGCATGACCCAACACAGGATAGTTGATAGCATAAAACGATGATCAGCAGATGAATGACTCTAATATCATGATAATTTGGAGAAGGGGATATTTTAGTATATTATTTCACCAAACTATACATTAATTAGACATGTGGTGAGAAGAATAAGGAAATTATGCACTTCCAGATATAAATGAACCACATACCTATATACAGGAGGTCCAGATACAATGAACAACATTCCTCACAGAAGATTCATATACAATGAACCACATGTCTGTTAACATTTACAATTAGACCCTAGTTTACACTCATGTGTAAGGCGATCCTGATTTACTTATTGGGGTGGAGTTGATGGTGATTTTGAAATTGGTCAACCAAAAGATTCGAGATCCTTCCCTCTTCTCCTCTCTTGTTCATTTGTTATCGCAAGAAATTACCAGTAAAGTCGTCTCTAGGGAGGAGAAGTCTCCCCCCAACCGATTCACATGAAGCTTTCTTCCTTTTTCTCTCTCTCTTTTTCTTTTTCGTTTGCAATTGGATCTGACCAAGAGGGGGTCGGATCTGACCTTGGCATTCCATATTCGACGGCCAAGAGGAGGCCGGATCCGGCCTTAACTCGCATATCTAGCTAAGAGGGATGGATCCGATCAAAGGGGCAGTCGTAGCTTGCGACGAGGATGAGCACAGTATACTTCTTAATCTACATCTGCATGTTTGACGACATCGAAGAAGGGCAGACAATGCTGGGATAGTCATTGTCAAATGCGAAGGTCTCCCGCAAAGAGCTGTCGCCATCAGAGCTCGAGATGGCCAGTCCCGTCGTCATAGTAGAGCTAAAAGGGATCGACCGTGTGACGAGGCTGGCGGCCACATCTGGCAGTGGCGACGATGCTGACCGCTGGATGATGACGTGCTGCGGCGGCCAGATCTCCGCCAGATTCGGCCGAGGCAGCTGCTGGATGATGATGTGGCAGCAGTGGCGGGTGGATGTTGGTGCCGATGGGTCGTGGCGACAACGCTGGCCATCGACCGATGCTTATCGGCGATGTTGCTCCTCCTCTGACGAGGAGGACGACCACGCACAACAACGATAGTGGGGTTAGAGCGAGACAGCGGTAACGAGGCAGATACTCCATGGATGTGACTCAGACCACACTCATCTAGCCAAAAGGGGGTTGAATGCGACGGAGGTTGTGAGAAATCCTATCTCGTCAAGCCAGCCGAAGGGAGGTTGGCGGTAGAGCGAGATCCGTCCATGGATGCGTGAAAGGTGGTTGGACAACGATCGGATCTCACTTATCCAGTCGAAAAGGGGTAAAAACTGCGATGACGATCCGGCCGAAGGGGGGTGGACCACGTCAACGGTAGGGGACTTCGGATTTTGTTGATCCAGCCAAAAGGGGTTGGACCACAACCGTGGTGGTGGGTTTGGTGGTGGGGAATCCAGTGACGAGATAGTAGGTTGTCTAAAGATCACTAAAAGACAAGTCACCAAGAAGCAGAGTTCCAAGCTCCAGACGCAGGACTAATCATGGCCACCACCGCAACATCAAGACGCGAGGATCTAAACCCGCGTCTAAGCAGCGCCTCAGCCAGCACTGCAGCGCCAAGACGCGAGGGTCGAAACCCGCGTCTAAGCAGCGCCTCAGCCAGCACTGCAGCGCCAAGGCGCGCGGGTCGACACCCGCGTCTCAGCTAGCGTCTCAGCCGCACCAAGGCGCGTGGGTCGAAACTCGCGTCTCTGCAGCACCAAGGCGTGAGGGTCGAAACCCGCGTCTCAGCAGCACCAAGGCGCGTGGGTCGACACCCGCGTCTCAGTTGTAACCGTACCCCCATTATGGAGTGTTTTTAGGAGGCAAGTACGCCCCTAAAACCTCTATAAATAGCCCCGTTGCTATGGAGAAGGGGTCGGATTTTTTTAGAGAAGAACTCTGGAAGAAAAGAGCTTGACTTGAGAGCTTCCACAAAGGAGGAAAGGGAGTCCAACCCTTCAGATAACTTGCTGCGTACAAGTTAATTTTTGCCTACAATCTCTTAGTCGATAGAGCTGTGTTACCCCGTCCACCATCCGAAGAAAATCCCCAGAAGTTCTTGACGTTCACCTGGTCGACAAAAAACAAGATTCACTTTACACCCCCACTTGAAGAACCCAGCACTAAACAAAGGGGAGATTCAAGACTCAACATCTTCCCTCCCTTGTAGTCGGAGCATTAGTCCGTTGTAATCTTTTAGTTGATTCAAGGAAACTTTACACTGAATTTTTCTCCGTACCAAACAGAGATGGTCAGATCGGACATGTAGTTGCCAGGATGCGTGTGGAGCTCCGATAGCGTTCTGATGGTTTTTTTTTTTCCTTTTTCTTTTTGAAGAATCGAATTGTGTTTATGTTACATATTTGTACCATTTTTACTTAAAAATATTTCATTAGTTTCTTATTAATGAAACCTTGAGAATTTTGCCTCACATTTTTATCTTTAAATGTGGAGAGATTCGAGATCCGAGGCGATGTACTTCTTTTTGGGTGGAAACTGCAAACAACAGGAGCTCTAAGTGGTAGGCCTAGTAGGATCTAATCACCAAGATTTTCTTTTTTAAATATAACATTAAATTTTGATTATTGAAATATTTAGAGAGTCTTGATTAAGATGTATAATTTTGGTTGTAGGTCCAACATTGTCGGCCAGTTCTCTCGTGATTCCACCTTGGATGATCATGCATATAAAAGCTTCAAATTTTCTATGAAAGAGAAATTAATATGAGGATGCAATCTAAGAGTGCATCCAAAAATTTTCTTTCTTTAGTTTTTTCCTTTAGAATATAAGAATATAAGGTGGGTTCGTCTACATACATATATTATACGTGTAGAAATGTCATTGATTCATAGAGTGCCAGGGTCATGTCTATGGTATTGTCTTGCCCATGCATCATGGAAATGTGTTTCTCGTCCTCTCTATTATAATGCTATTTTTCTTACACATGTTTCAACTAGATGTTCTTATGGATTCATTATTTATGTTTCATTGACGGTGGAAGTGAGGAAGTAAGAAAGTGAGGAATTGGTAATAGTTCCCTTTGAAACTTGGGAATTGGTTAGTAAGTTTCCGGTGTTTGGATGTTGTTAGGAAGTGTGATTTGAAAAGTGTTATGTCTTTCCGGTGTTGGATGGTAATATGAAAGTGAAGTGAAAAGTTGACCACAAATTGACTGCAAAATAATATTAAAATAAAAATTAATTAAGAAAAATAAAAAATAGACTGTAATTAGAATGCAAGTGAGATTTACATGATCAAAAAATTAACTGTTTTGTGCTACAACTTATTACAAATGAGATTACATGACCACAAAATTAACTATAGCACTTTGGAAGCGAGGAAATGGTTGTGTAAAAGAGAAAAGAGAGAAGGAAAAGGAGTTTTCTTATTTTCCTTTTCCGGTGTTTGGATAGATAGGAAGTAAGCAATTATACTTCGTCATTTCCTTACTTCCGCCCACTTCCTTACATCCAAACACCCCCTATGTGTTCTTTAATCTAAGGAATTGGCCGATCCTTTCATCAAAAACACTATGGCCTTGCGTGGTTTGCTGCCTCACTTTTTTTTTTTTTGGATATTCAGAGAAACAAAATAAAAGAAAATATAAATAAGCTAAAACATCAAGTGTTCAAGTAACTCCCTGAGCAGTTGGACATCATCAAATCTAGAACTGCTTCGCCCAGATCATTCACGTCATTCAAATCTTTGTCTTTACATAAAGCGGTAAGAAGAGGGAATGGATAGAGGCGCTTACCTCTGACTGATCGCTTACCCTTAAGTTCCTTTTCAAGTTTGAGTGCAGTAAAAGCCATTTTAGCAATAGCCTTCCTTTCTTCTTTGCATAAGTCCTGATCAGAGTGTACAGATGCTTGTCTTGCTGGTTCACCACCGGAGGGTTCAGCGTCGATGGAGTAAGCGCTGCCTGAACACGGCCACTGCTTCCTCCAAAATTGTATCCGTGTCCATCACTTAGACTCGTCAGAACTCTGTGATCGGTTTGGCGCCTCAGAAGTCCCCCCCATGTGAATGAAGAAGGAAGGATCCACGCTTTATAGCCTTGGGCTCGGGTGGAAGCAGAAGAGCATTTCGGCTCACTTCCCCCCAAAAGTAACCCCATATTTCTGGGGTTTTCTCCCGGGCCCAATGGCCCAGCCTCGTCAGCATGCTGAAAAATCTCAATTTTTTTTGGGATTTTAAGTGGACCGCCAGGCAAAACGCGCTGAGAAGTTAGGCCAGACAGCCCAATATCTTTTTTAACAGCCCAAGAAGAAACATCAGAGCCCAGATACCCCGGAGCGTCGTCTACGGGGGGCGACAACCGATAGGAAACCATAGAAGGTCGTCGATGTCAACAAACATGGATCCACAGCACCAGGGGGTCCGATTATGGTCGTCTCCTCAGTCGCTGAAGCCATATCGACATCCACATTCTTTGATGGAGTTGCTTCAGATAAGGGCAAAGCAGTCATCGGAGGGGAGGGACAAAGTGCTGTAAATCACCTAGAGGGGGGGTGAATAGGTGATGAGCCAATCTAGTGGTCAATTAATGCGGAATAAAATACTTATATGATGTAAATTAAAAGCTTCTTACACTAAACACCAGTATAACATAAGAGTGTAGCCGAATTCCCCGTGAAGGGCTCTGGACTAACTCCTCAAGATTCCTCTAAATAAGAGTTGAGGTGCCGCGTTGGCTTTCTTGGTTGAATACAAGTGTTAGCAAACAAACCCCAAGCATATATCAATAAGCACACAATGTATATCAAGCATATAATGATAAATACAATAAAAGTATGCAAGATATAAACAAGAGTAAGAGATAGAGAGTGAGCAATCGCAAACATGGGAGATTTGTTTCGAGGTTCGAGCACACTTGCTCTGCGTCCCCGCCTTCAACACTATGAAGGCTTTCCACTAAATCTATCCCACCGGATTACTTTGGTGTCGCAACACCTACAAGGCGAGTTCACACTTGAACTCCTGGACTCTCTAGTCCCGTACACACCGCAAGCCCACAAGCTCGCCGAGGCCGCACCTCGAACACCGAGTTCCCACTAGAACCCGAAACAATGCGAACACACAAGTCCGCCTCCTTAAAGTACAGAATGAACTTTGGTGATCACAACACTTTGATCACCTAAAATCCTCTCACAATAACACTCTTATAGGTAGATATAGCAATGGATGGCTCAAGTGTTGTGTGAGAAAATAAGGATTGAAATGGTGGAGGAAAACTCAAGAAAATCACTTACAACACTCTTGATAAAACTCCCCTTTTATTGAAAATATTTGCTCTCTAAACAAGTGGGAAAACCTCTAAATGGAGTTGGAAAAATTAGCTCAAAAACCACTTGAAAATCTTGTATAAAACAGCCCCCAAAAGCCCCAATTTGTAGAGCTAGAAAAACTAGCCGTTGGAGCCAGGTTGGCCTGACGGTCGACCGCCCGGTCGCCGCGCAACGGTCAGA